>JAWQFJ010023152.1:15000-39528 GCA_034096865.1 Theodoxus fluviatilis | reverse complement strand
AAAAGAGACTGAGAAAAAAGAGATTAAAAAAGTCGTGTGTGTGTGGTGGGTGTGTGTGGGTGGGTGTGATGTGGGTGTGGGTGCGCATGTGCGCGCAACGTGCGCGGGCATGTGCGCGTGGTTTCAAGAGGTCAGAAAATTTATGGGTAATTTCAAGCCTTGGCAATTAAGTGAAAATAATCTACTGAGTCCTTAAATCTTGCCACCAAAAAACATACGCAAATAGAACACTAAGCAGATGAATACAACGCCTAGTTCAATTTGTTGATGCTTAGTAATAATGGTAATTATCACAAGGATTACCACTATGTAAAAAGAATTCAAGGGCCACCTTGTTGTTGGCACTGTTTACAGAACTCTTTTATAACGATCTCTATTCGGACAAAATAATGTTCACAATTTGAACCCAAAGTGCACAGCCAAGTGTTTTGACATTGTGAGATCAGTCTGAGAATGCCCCACTGGGCAACAAAAGAAATGTGAACCGCCGTGAAAATGTTCAATTTTCCAATCGCATGCGAGAGGAGCGACAGTGCAAACTGACATGCTATGAACATGCAAGCTGAATCTTTTATGAGCACATGTCAGCCAGTGCACTAGGATGGCCAGTTGAAACACAGTTCTTGGTAATTTCAACCATGCCCAAGACGTGCAATGATGCGAAAGAGAATTGGACATTGCGTGCTCAATGAAGGTGACAATGCCGGGAGTTGACAGGCGACTCGAGGGAAATGACAAATTCCGTCATCAGAGGCAGGACCGCTTCCATGGCACTGAGAGTGTGCAGAGCCACGCAGTCCTGGGACGCCAGCGACTCACGACAGACAGCAAGCCGTACGTCATCGCACAGACCGCCACTGCACTGGCTCAAGAGGGCAGCTGCAGCAGCCACCAACGGTTACAATCAGTGACTCAAACGTCCGAAACTGTCGCATGTTTATCCATGCGATTCAAGGAGCCAGCGGTGCCGACCGCAATCACCAAAGTCATCGGGCAGCTCGCCTGGCTGTGGACATGACTTGATTGGCTGGACCAGACAGCAGGGTCAAGGGGGCTGTTACCGACGAATCCCGACTACACCCTGTCCTTCAACGATGGTGTCAAATTCTGCGTCTGGAGACAGATAGAGAGGCTTCTTCGACGCAACTTGTCGTGGAGCATAGTCGCCGATGGCAGCGGTTCTCTGATGGGATGGGTGCTTCAGGCTTCACACAGAACCCCCTTGCACTGCGTCCAAGGGCAATCTGACGCACGGCTCGCCTTACAGAGGGGCACAACATCCTGCTAGCCCCTGGCCCTGTGCCCGCCCTTCAGGCCGTGGGACCAGGGCTCCATACTGCAGGATGACCAACGCTCGGCACACACAGATCGCGGGTCGCACCACCAACTTTCCTGCAGCAAGGCAAAACAAGTCACCAGGGGATGGACAGTGGCCCGCCTGATCATCACCTGATTTGAAACCCCCTGATCGGACCCCTCTGGGATTCCTAGGGCGACAGCTTACGCGCCAACCAACCTCCTTGCACCTAACACCTCAACACATTTCTGTCCAAGAATATGGACCAGAAGTGGCAGGCAATTGCCACCACAACCACCTCCAGACTTTGGTCAGCGTCCATGCAACACGCTGCGTGGAGTGCATCCGAGCAAATGGCGGCCACACGTCTTATTGACACTTTTGTGTGACATGCTCTTGGCTCTGATTTTTGAAAATAGGGGTGTTCCATTTTATTTAATTTTTGCAAACTAGTAATTTGTGTATTAACACCTGAAAAATGTTCAATTGTCGATTGTCAAATGAAGGAATTAAAGACTTTTGACTTGGTGATCCGTGTCATTCGTAAAAAAATGGCGTGTAATAAGGCAAGTTGCCCTTGAATTCTTTTGAGTATATCACATCTCCTGCATAATCCTGGATTCTGCAGCTGATAGTGATAGTGTCATTTAAAAATAAAGTTAGATAAAATTGAAAAATAGAGCAAAGCCACTACATGGACATCTAGTATTTATCCTTGGCCTCCCCCAAAACATTGTGGTTACAGTAAACAAGCAACTAATTTTTTGAGTTGACCCAAACCTTTTTCAATTATGAAAAAACAAAAGAGAAAAAAAAAGATAAAAACTGCAGATAAGCAATGAACTGCATGCTATACCATCTTTGCTGCCCTAAGAGCATTTGGGAATTTGTACTATGTAAAGTGCAACAAAAGTTTGCAGCAATAGCAATTAAAAAAAAATGTTCAGGTGGATCTACTTTTTACACGACATTTCTTAAAACACAAACACACACACCACACAACACACATCACACACACACACACACACACACACACACACACACACACACACACACACACAACACACACACACACACACACACACACACACACAAATGTTTGCAGTTTCAATCTGGCATGTCAGCTTCACATGCCAGATTGTTGCTATGTTGTCCATCGGAAGCGCCTCACAGCCACAGCCACACATCACACAGCACCACACCACCACAGCACCACACACACACAACACACACAATACAGACCTTACCACCTATTCAGCACTCCCCTCCCTCCGACTTTCCTCTCCCCTTTGTTACTGTGGCAATGAATAACAAGACAAATTCCATCTTAACCGAAAACTCTGCAAGGAAGAGGGCGTTCTGCCATCCACCATGCAACACAAACATGTAATACATATGACACGTAACGTCGGCATTTCTTTTCGCTGGTGACACGACGATCATGTTGCTGGTGACAACTCAGTAGAAATCACATCTCTCGTCAGAGGGTCCACGATAAAAACAGCTTTAGTAAGGAAAAAGATGTGCTATTTCGTATTCGTGCTCCCTTCTAATTGTTTTTCCCTCTGCGTCTGCACAATTATGCAGATTGGGCTACCATCGTCTTCGACTCTGCAGCAGAGCAGACGCCAAGAACAAGGTGGCACCAAAGTCTTTGGTGGCACCTATTAATAGTATTATAATAGTATTATGATTATCTGCCCTTGATGTTTGTTGACATATAATGAATAAGCAAATACTCTGCATCTATTCGACATCACTATTCTACTCCTTCGTATAATTATTCTCACTGATAAGAGAGAGGTCATGGGATACGAATGGACAAATGAATAAATAGGAGATACAAACCCAAGCACACAAATAGCGCAGAATTCGGTTCAGAGAAGGCTGCCATGTTTTCCCACAATGCTTTATCTGCGGAAGTAGGTTATCCGCCGATGATGCTTCCGAGCATAGAGGAATCTAGCAGTGGAAGTTCCCCCCACGGTATACTCTACTGAGAAAATCTTTACTCGATTCCGCTTGTGGTAGTGATGGAGTAATTACCCCAGAGGTATGTTTTACGCCACGTTTGAACTCGTTGTTTTAGTGTACATGACGCTTTCAAAGTGACTGACTAATCGACTGTCATTCTGTGCCTGTCGCGACTGTCGTCAGCTATCACTCGACATATTTGGCATATTTTCTCTGAGTTTGAGCACGTTAAAATGTCGCTCTGTTACTCTGGATGAGGTTTTCGCTTCCTGCTCATCCTGGCTCTCCGCTTGCAAAATATTATTGTAATATATGCACTGCGCTTATTTATCAGATGCATATTGATATTGGCATTTGTTGAACTTGAACTTTGAAGTGGTGTACTCTCCTGCACTTCTGGAATTTTATCATGTCACGAGGATATTATCTTAGATCTAAAATAGTCTATCACTGGTTACTAAGCTCTGCTTCAACAATGAATTTTGCAGTCTTTGGATTTACCGACGCTGGTATATCTAGAAGTAGAACAATGTTAGAAGCACGTATTTGACTATTAGAATTAGTATTACATATTAATATTGAATATTCTGCTGTTAATTTAAAGGGGTTCCTTCTTTTGGGCATCGTGTGCATGTGTGTGCGTGTGCGTGTGTGTGTGTGTTTGTTTGTTTCACCCTCACGCGTGCATGCTTCTTCGTACTTTGTGACTGTGTTTATAATATGTCAGAATATTTCGTACGAATGTGGACCAAGTGATCAACGAGAGCTCCGATTAAACTAATAAAAGAACGCATGCAATCTGGATTTTGGTAGTCTTAACCCCAGTCCTATCTCCGCGTTCACCAAGGTAATTATGACAGACTTACGACTGAGATGGGAAGAGACAGATTTCAGAGCTTACAGTGGCAAATCAGGCCAAAGTCGAGTGCAAACATAGAGCCTTTAGAGGAGATGGGGAGGATTGTGGAACGGTCCTTTAGGCTGGCAGTCAACATGGATCAGTCTGTTTTGACCCGAGGTCTCTCTCTCTCTCTCTCTCTCTGTCTCTGTCTCTGTCTGTCTCTCTCTGTCTGTCTGTCTCTCTCTCTCTCTCTCTCTCTCTCTCTCTCTCTCTCTCTCTGTCTCTGTCTCTGTCTCTCTCTCTCTCTCTCTCTCTCTCTCTCTCTCTCTCTCTCTCTCTCTCTCTCTCTGTCTCTCTCTCTCTCTCTGTCTCTGTCTGTCTGTCTCTGTCTGTCTGTCTGTCTGTCTGTCTGTCTCTCTCTCTCTCTTTCTGTCTGTCTTCTGCCTGCCTGCCTGTTAGATAATGTGCATAAGGTGGGCTATATAGTATGCATCAGTGAAAATTAAGATGTTATCATCAGTCAATATCGGGTTATTTATGACAAGCAGGATTTTAAGTCTAATGATACCCATTGAAAGTGTAGTCTCACACCAGTATGTGTAAAGCCATTAGATTAAAAGGAAAATAAATCTATGGGACACAAGAAGGAAGTCTCACCCATAAGCTTTGTGTCAGCTGTGGCTGTGAGCCTGCCTGCCTTGTTCACTCAGAGACTACCAGTACCAAGGAAAGATGAGTCATGACTGGTCTCACTCAAGTGAGGTCTGTTGGCCTTGCATGGTTCTTTCATGAGGCCTTATCAAAGGACAGATTTCACATTGTCACGTTAAAACAAGCTTGAAGGCCTCTTTACCCTTGAGAGGAATAATTTTACTAAATCTGTTTCATTCACACATGCACGCAATTGTGTTATTTGTAATAGCATTAACAGTTTTGGGGTTCTTTCTTTATTTAAATTATTTGTGTGACAGAAGGAATGAGAAAAAAGCTCCCCCACCCCCTCCCCCTTAAAAAAAGAAGAAGTAAATATAGTTTTTTTTAACTGTCTCAGTGTCATTCTCTGTTCCCTCAGTTCTGTTATCTTATTTTCTGTTCTGTACCTGCTACTGTTGTTCAAGGATCCCCCTGTGAGTTGGGGGTTAAAAGAATAGATCCACCATGTCTTCCTACACAACTCATAAGACTTAAAGAGGCGAATAAATAGAGACATCATGACTTGAATTGTGCTGACATGGAATTATATTAGTGATGTTTGTGCTTGATGGCCATAAAATGTATAGCCTGCATTCAAAGGCTGATAGACTGTAAAATTCCATTCATCCATCCATCCATTGCTCAAGGAATGTCTTAACCAGGAAAATTTAACTTAAACTTGCAGCTGTCTGTGGAGACAGCCTCTGTCAAGCATTATAGGTGATCTTGCTCATTCCTTTTAGTTTTACTGTTGCTATCAGTGAGTGACATCATGCTTGGAAACTGGTTCATAATTTTTCACCAAAGGCAAAGACTAGGAAGTAAGTTATATTTGTAATTTTATGCAGATAAATCAACTCTGACTGATAATGTAAGATAACAGTTCTTACATCATATCCATAACAAAAGCACTTACATTTTCATGAATCATATGTTAATGCAACATTGTCATTTGTGTGGTGTTTGGACTCATTGCATTATCAAATGATCCTTCCAGATCAATTTTGTCATCAGATCCCAACTATGATGTGAATGGCATGCATCCTTTCAACGATAACTTGACATTTTTCTAACCATAGGCTCAAGATGAAGAGTAAAATATTTTTCATTACCCATATCAGAACTATACAACAAGTGTTGAAATATGCGTGCATCGTCAGTCAATTTATATTATAAATAATACTTTCTTACTTGATCGAGATGTGCAATGATAAACAGCTGTACTTACAGTTATACTGCTAAACTGTGCACTTGCAGTTTTATTGCCCCTGATGACAGTGGTGGTATGATTCTCACAAAATCTTACTCTCCCTCCATTTACTCACTCCATCTTGCTTCCTTCCTGTCATGAGAATCTGCAAACTATGTTCACAAGTTTGGTAAGACTGAGGATGGGTTGCCTCTAGCAGTTCCTGCCACTCAAACACAAACCTGTGTCCTCTGTTTGCAGATGGCCTCTGGTCGTCCTGTCCCTGCTCCTCGAGGTGGCAGCATGGGGGGTGGGGGTGGCATGATGGGGGGAGGGCCAGGTATGGGATTGGGAGGGATGGGTGGAAGCATGGCGGGGATGGGGGGAGGTATGGGGCCTGGGGGAGGTATGGGACCTGGGGGAGGTATGAGAGGGAGTGGGGGTGGTATGGGGGGAGTGGGCAACATGAGGGGGGGTGGAGGCCACATGATGGGGGATGGTGGCAACATGATGGGGGGCGGAGGAGGGGGAGGACGGCCCCCCATGCAAGCCAAGCCCCACCCCAGCTACATGCCCCATGGGGGAGCAGCAGCAGCTGCAGCTGCTGCTGCTGCCAGCATGCCCCATCCTGGAGCCATGGGTCACATGACTGATGCCCGTGCCAAGACAGTGCTCAAAGAGGCTGTGGATGCAGTGGTCAACAGCTTTGCCAAGCACACCCATGGCAGAGGTGAGTGGAACATGGAGGACCCATGTGCTCTCTAGTCCTTTCACTGAGACAGGAGCTGTGTTGCAAGTGGTGTTGTCATCACTTTCTTCAGTGTTATTCATGCCTGATCTCCTGCCTCAACCCTTTCTGGGTTCGGGATAAGAATAGACCCACTGTGTCTAGATACGTAAATAAAAGATGAAGAACTTGTGAAATCCAGACTTGATATGCTGTTACTCTAACCAGCTCCAGTGAATGTAGGCAATGGCCTACACAGGCTGATAGACTGTACTTCATAAAGCTGTGGGTTAGGGGTAAGAATTGACCCACCGTGTTCTCCCTACACGATTCGTAAGAGGCAAATAACTAGGGACACCCTGACTTGCCTTACGTTTACTCTAAACTGTTCTAGTGATTTTCGTGCTTAGTGGCCTTACATAGCTTACATAGGCTGATAGGCTGTAAAACACTGTCCATCCATCCATCCATCCATCCATCCATCCATCCATCCATCCATCCATCCATCCATCCATCCATCCATCCATCCATCCATCCATCCATCCATCCATCCATCCATCCATCGTAAAGCTTTATTGGTTCTTTCTCCTGCTGCACAGTGTTTAGCAGCTGTTTGTTGCAATGTCAACTCTGAGAGACATGAAGACCAAACCTACAGGTGCTCCTAACATCTCCTTCCCTTGTCTACAAGTTTCTTTTGAGGGAATCTATTTTGTGTTCTATATTCTGTGTACTGTATTTCATTCTTTTATGATCTTGTTGTATTCTGTTGATGCCTGGTGCTGGCCAAACCCATCTCAACCCATGGTTCTCCTTCCTTTTCTGTTCCCCTACATCAGTCATGCTGCTGCTGCTGATTGTTTATTTTCAAAACATTTTTTAGTGAAACAAAGGCTTTGGCAATGTGTTTAGTCTTCATCTGTTGTTGCTGCAATGTGAGAGCTGATTTCTGACCATCACTGCATTTCTGTCTGTAGTTTAGTTACTGCCATAGTCATGGTTGCTTGACCACTGTGATTGCAGTGAACGTAGTCGAGGCCCTGCAGGAGTTCTGGCAGATGAAGCTGGAGAGGGGAGCAGACCTGAAGAACGGAGCACTGGTGGTGTACGAGTCAGAGCCAGCCACCACACCTCCCTATGTCTGCTATGTCACCCTTCCTGGTGGCAGCTGCTTTGGAAGCTTCCAGGTAAACTTCTTGCTTCTTCTCTGTCCAGCTTGACTCCATTCCTTTGATGCCATAGTGCTCTGGTAATGAGCATCTGTGATATGAGTGAAGTGACTTGTGGCTTTTTGATAGATTTGAGTACCTTTGTTACCAGAGCATTAAAGTTTTATGTTGTTTTGATTTATTTTGATGGATCATTCTCTTTAGCTAGACTCCATAGATTCCAATACCATTGATATCAGAGTATATGTTTTCTATGTTGTTTTGATGCGTTTGGATGGATCATTCTCTTTAGTCTTTAGCTAGACTCCTGTCCTTTCAGTGCTGTGTGCCACATTTGCGCTGAACAGATTGATTGTTTAATTTAAAATTAATTTGAGTCCATTCTTGCATATGCCTTGTTCAGTTTATTTAGCGGCTGTATATGTGGGGTTTATTTTACTTCATTGCTGCCTTAGGATATGAATTCAGTGTGAAATAAACTATGTCCTCCATGAAACACTTAGACTACTGCAGGAAACTGGCTACATTTGCTGCTGTGAATTGCTTAGAACTTCAATAGTCTGTGATCTTAATTGTAGAGTACATAACTGCTATTTTTGAAATCTGTTTTTTGGCAAATGGAATTATTTAACTGCTTTGCTTTTCTGTTGACGGCCCAAAATGCCAGGAACTATGGAAGCTTCAGAATGACTTACTGTGGCTGCTGTTTCGTTTCAGAACTGTGTGACCAAGGCTGAAGCAAGAAGAAGTGCTGCCAAGATAGCGCTGATGAACTCGGTCTTCAATGAACACCCTTCTCGAAAGATCACAGATGACTTTGTCGACAAGGTTGTTGGAGAGGCACTGTCTTCTTTCAAGGTGGGCCTGCAACTTGATCAGTGTGGTTTCTTTTTCCACAGACTTTTTCCCAGTTGGTTAAATTAACTCATTCAAGGCGCAGAATTTCTAGTGCGTCTGTCCCCTGGAATCGCAGGAAAATGGACCAAGTTTGAAAAATCGTAGTAAAATAAATACTGTAGCTACAAAGCTAAACGTGGTATGGCTAGAAAGGTCTTTATTTGCCAAAACTAGCCAAATGCTGCACTTTGTCAAGCTAAGAAAACACTACACTTGCCATTAAAGTAAGTAGAGTCACTATTTTGAAAAAAATAGGTCCTTGACCCAGCTCTCTTTCTCATAGTGCCCACTGCTTGTTTCTTGGTCTAGAGCTCTAAAAAAAAAAGTGAACTTCAAAACATGGCACAAAAACACACTGGAGAAATTTTGTGATGATTGTGTGTATTAGTCCTGAGTTACAACCAATATGAGCCTACAATGAACTACCGAGCAGCTGATGGCGAGTTCGACTTAGTTTCATCCTCGCTCTGATACCTCATCATTAGCGAGAGGAAAATCACTACTATCATCATCATCATGAAAGGGATCATCACAAAAACACACTGGAGAAATTTTGTGATGATTGTGTATATTAGTCCTGAGTTACAACCAATATGAGCCTACAATGAACTACAGAGCAGCTTATGGCGAGCTCGACCTCGTTTCAGCCACATTGACAACTTCGCTCTCATCCTCGCTGTCTGATACCTCGTCATTAGCGAGAGGAAAATCACCACTATCATCATCATCATGAAAGGGATCATCTACATCAGTTCCTATCTCATACAAAGCATCCACTTCAGCATCAGAACCCTCCTCTATAGCAATTTCCACACGCTCACTCAACCTCGCACTGCAATCGACGCTACGCCGCCATCGCTGTTTACTTCGCGCCTCGTAGTGCATTGCTGATAAAATTTATGGTCTGGCCGGGAAAGATCTGTGTGTGGATCTAAAGCTGGCAAACCATAGTACAGAGACGAATTCAAGACTAGACTAGTTCCATATACCATATTTTCCTTGTTGTAAGCGGGCAAAAATATGCTAATGTGGTAGCCTCTATTGAGGCTACGCGCCGCCAACGACTATGTTCGGCGCGTAGCCTCATATGAGGCTACGCGCCGCGAATGAGTTAAGGACACTTTCATAAATGCTCTGCTGCCTTCTTTATTTTGTATTCTCTGTTACTCATATTTTTTGGTCATTTTATCGTTTCTATTTTCCCAAATCTAGTACAGCTCTGTCTATATGGTTTTTGACTCACATGCGAAGCAAAAGTGAGTCTATGTACTCACCCATTTCGGGCGTCCGGGAGTCGGGCGTCCGGGCGTCCGTTTAAAACTTTAACGTTGGATTTTTCTCGGAGACTATTAAGTCTATCAACACCCAATTTGGCATGATGGTGTATGATGACAAGGCCTCAAAAAACATACATAGTAACTTGACCTTGCTTCAAGGTCAAAGTCGCAGGAGCCATAAATGTTGTCTAAAAAACAGCCATTTTTCACATTTTCTCAATTTTCTCTGAAGTTTTTGAGATTGGATACCTGATCTATAAATGGTATATAGGGCAAAGTAATACCTATCTTTTGATACCAGTTTGGTTGACCTTGCTACAAGGTCAAGGTCACAGGAGCTCTTCAAAGTTGGATTGTATACATATTTTGAAGTGACCTTGACCCTGAACTATGGAAGATAACTTTCAAACTTAATAATTATGTGGGGAACATGTTATACTTTCATCATGAGACACATTTGGTCACATATCATCAAGGTCAAGGTCACTTTGACCCTTATGAAATGTGACCAAAATGGGGTAGTGAACCACTAAAAGTGACCATATCTCATGGTAGAAAGTGCCAATAAGCACCATTGTGCTTCCTCAAGAGACACATTTGGTCACATATCATCAAGGTCAAGGTCACTTTGACCCTTATGAAATGTGACCAAAATGGGGTAGTGAACCACTAAAAGTGACCATATCTCATGGTAGAAAGTGCCAATAAGCACCATTGTGCTTCCTATGTCTTGAATTGACAGCTTTGTGTTGCATGACCTTGGATGACCTTGACCTTGGGTCAAAGCCACATGTATTTTGGTAGGAAAAATGTGTAAAGCATTTCTTAGTGTATGTCACTGCTAGGTGTAGTTGTTTGACCTTGACCTTGAGAAACACCTGAAGGTCAAGGCCATGTAAAGGTCAAGGTCAAGCATGTGAGTCATATTGGCTTTGCCCTTCTTGTTAAGTACTGATTATGCTCTGTGTACTCAGTTGTTTATTCAGCATTGTGCATGCCTTGGTCTGTATACCCAGGTGTTTATTCAGCATTGTGCATGCCTTGGTCTGTATACCCAGGTGTTTATTCAGCATTGTGCATGCCTTGGTCTGTATACCCAGGTGTTTATTCAGCATTGTGCATGCCTTGGTCTGTATACCCAGGTGTTTATTCAGCATTGTGCATGCCTTGGTCTGTATACCCAGGTGTTTATTCAGCATTGTGCATGCCTTGGTCTGTATACCCAGGTGTTTATTCAGCATTGTGCATGCCTTGGTCTGTATACCCAGGTGTTTATTCAGCATTGTGCATGCCTTGGTCTGTATACCCAGGTGTTTGTAACACAGAGCCAGACACCCTGCATGGGACAGACAGAAAAAATGTCAGGCCTCAGGCAGGGCCAGTGCTGCTTTGTATCCTGTACTCTGCATCCTGCTTTCTCAGTTCCATGATTTGTATTCTGCCCTGCCCACTCCAGTCCTCCTGTGGGTTCAGGGTAAGATTTGACCCACCGTGTCCCCCTACTCAATTCGTAAGAGGCGAATACCTAGAGACATCGTGACTGGATTACATTTAATCTAAACTGTTCTAGTGATTTTTGTGCTTAATGGCCTTAAATAGCCTTCAAAGGCTGATAAGCCGTAAAACACTATCCATCCATCCATCCATGCCCACTCTAGCTTCTGCATTTTCTCTTCACTACTTCTCATGATAGGCAGTCCCCTCCTGAGGGTTGGGGGTAAGATAGACTTACCATGCCTCCCTATGCAATTCACTGAAAATGTTATGGAAACTGATTTGATTTTGAGCTTACTCTAACCTATTCTATTGCTCAGTGGCCTTACATAGCCCGTCGGACCTCCCTCCCTCCCTTCGGAGAAATAAAGGCATTGGTTTTATATAGTGACCCCTCATCCATATCTGGAGCATAGACTGCCTTACATCACACTTCAATTGGTGAGCCACTTGATCGTTTTACTTTCTGTGCTGGCAGGGGAGTCCTGAAGATGCAGAGAACCCTGGCACTGGAATTGGCGCCTTCAAGTTCATGCTGGAGGCCAACCGAGGACGCACCATGCTGGAGTTTCAGGAGCTGATGACTGTCTTCCAGCTGCTGCACTGGAACGGAAGCCTCAAGGCCATGCGGGATCGCAACTGCTCTCGCCAGGAGGTGTTGGCACACTACTCCCACCGCACCCTGGACGACGACATGCGCTCGCAGATGGCCCTGGACTGGATTGCTCGTGAGCAGGAGGCAGAGAACATCATCAAGCAGGAGCTGGACATCGCGGAGAAGGAGTTGCAGACAGCTCGGCTGGCTGGCCGTGAGCTGCGCTTCTACAAGGAGAAGAGAGACATTCTTGTGCTGGCCCTCAGCCAGATAGGGCCTGCAGAGAGCATTGCCTAGGCACAGGGCATGGAACAAAGATGGAATGCCTCACATGGCCTGGACTGTGGTGTACATCTCACATAGAGGGCTTAGCCTGGGCTTGCCTTCATAGCTGTGCATTTCCAAGAACTAGATGTTTGCCAAGGGAATGGTCTAGGATTGGACCTTTAAACAAAGAACCGTGCTCAGATGGCTCAGGCCTCAGATGAAGGACATTGGTTTGACTTAGTCAGAACTTTAAGAGTGTGTTGCCTGGAGTAACCCAGGGCATGGGGCCCTTTTTGAGATCAAATTGAAAGCATCCCAGACAAGAGCTTCATTCACAGTTCCTGGATTTACATGCAACACCCTCAAGAGGCCACAGCAGTGATCCAGGCTTTGCCTGGTAACTCATGAGGAATCCACATTCTCCTATCAGAGGAGGGATTGAGGCCGTAGATCTGTGCTTCTTGATTTGAATGACATTGCCACAGTCAATGATGAGCTGTGAACAGACTTTGAAAGTGCTGAAAGTAGTTGTAGTCCCAATGGATAGTTATGCAGAATTCCATGCAAAGCTATGCTGATATCAACCCTACTGTTGACCTCCAGACTCACTGATACAGGAAAAGGACTGAGTGTGAACCCACCAAAATCTAAACTCTGTGTATTTTCTTCTTCTCCTTTATTGACTAGGAACTTTTCTGCTTTAAAAATGAAATCATTGCGCAATCACTAGGAGTGACAGCAGGGTGGTTTTGTCTGGTCATGAACACTGTCATCGCACTGATGAAAGTGTTACCATGACACCATTCCATCTTCACTCTGCCACACAATCATTACAACTGATACAGAAAAATAGACAATAACACACTGTGGACCTGTGGGACTGTTGATCAACTACAACATGCATGATATACATGATGAGCATGAACATGAGAAGGCCTGATTGACTGTATATCTCATTGTCAATTCATTTGATCTGAGTCAGTGTGAAAAGACTTCTTATGTAATTGCATTTGAATTTGTAATTTTAGATTGCATATATTACTACAAGTACCATAGATCTCAGAGGATTTGGTTTTAATTTGTATCTTTGACAGGAAAGCTAGTTGTCCACTATCATTTATTGCCTTTGGAAACTTCACTCTCACGGGAGCAAGTAGCTCACACCTCCAAGTCTGTGTAAAGCGGTAGATTCAGGCTTTGCATATTGTCTATACAGCTTTTGGCTTTCTTGCTGTGGAAAGGGTAGCATGCATTTACAGAAAGCTGTTGGTGAACGCAAGTGGTGCTGATTGCCGTGGGGGCCAAGGGGAGAAAGTATTGTTTTCACCAGTGTGGCAGTCATGTGGGGCACCTGTCTCCCTCAAGAACTGTTTAACTATCATTATTCCAGACTTCCTTCCAGCTGTCTCCCTTTATTTTTTTTAGACTTAATTATAAATACATCTAAGATCAGGTGTTCCACAGTCATATTTAAGATGTTCTTGCCAGAATGGCACACTCACGTAATGCAAGGGCAGGATTTACACGTGGACATGCTTTCCGTAGCATTGACTGGTCTGGTTGAAGGCAACTCTGTGGTCTTTCATGTAAAAGCTTCTTCTTTTTCTCCTCCTTCTTCCCCCACCCCCACCCACCACCCCTTTCTTGGTTGTCTGTCTTGCTAAAGATGTGATTCTTGAGTTGTGCAATTTCTCTCATGCCTCATTGAAATGGGAAATGGGGAATCGGATACAGGAAGTTTTGTAAATACTACAGGAACATTTGCACTGAGGAAGTCTTACTCGGAGCAAAATGCACAACTGCAAGCACTGAGGAATGGCCAGGGCATCACATGGCCAGAGCTGCTTGGAGCCCTCATCAGCTGGAATCCCTGGCTTCTGGGCTTTTGGAGCTGCTCCAGTAGCTCAAGTCAGGGGCAACTATAGGCTTGTAATCCAATATGAAGCTAGCCCGCCACATAACACTTGAGTTGGGGAAGAGAAAAAAATGCTGTCATCATGAGGATGCTGCCCGAATGTGTGGCAAAATTGTCAGGAAATGGGAAACAGGTTGCTATTTGTAGATTTTGCTTTTTTGAGTTGGCATCGTGACATCCAACCTGCTCCACCTAAAATGGAGATTTCGAGATAGGGCTGTCTGTTATTTTATCTGTAATTTATGATTGCTGAACCAATTATTACTGACACTAGTGCCCAGTCAGTAAAATGAGATTTTTTATCTTTGTCTCCTGATGGTATTTATTGCCCAAGCTTTGAATATCATGAATCAGGTAAGAAATGGAACTCCTTTTATGTCTGATACCTAGATGTTTGGTCCTTACTCAATCAAAAATATCACATATCACTGGGCAGGGAAAATTGAAAAGGTTTTGTGATATGAAGAGCATGGTTGCTGGTTTCTGAGATGAACAGAAACAATATTCCATTGTCTCTTCCAGTAGGTTCTACCAGCATGCAGTGTCTGATGTATATTGTAGACTGTCTTTTCTGTAATTAAAACTGACTTGGGAGAGAGATTCACTGTTGCTGAAAATTCAGCCTCAGAGCAGCTGAAGTGTAACGTGTGGCCAGAGGCACTCCATACCTCCCTCTTCAGCAGGACGTCCCTGGCTGCAGGGCTTTCAGGGCCTGCTCCAGTAGCTCAGCCAGGGGTGGCCCATAGTACATTAGTAGCCAAAGTGGCTTTTATCAGATTCATTGGATTCTGCTTGCAGGAAAACAATATTTTTTTCCCTGGCTTTTAAACTGTGGCATTTCCTATAATTTATCTTCTTTGACAGTTGATGTGTCTGAAACATGGCAGTGAATGAAGCATTGAAGTGGTGTTCATGTACTTGACCTGTCACTGTCTTTCCTTGTGGTTGATGTCTCACAATGGTGAAATTCACTGTCGGTGCATCTCTTTTATAAAAATTATTTACTAGACAATGCCAATATGTATTGCATTTACTTCTTGAATGCATGACATGAACACCTCTGTTGTTTTCATGCACTGTCTTGAATGGAGAGGGTTGGTTTGTAATTGTAACTTCCTGCAATTTTAGTCATTTTCTTTGGGGCTGTCCTCGTCTGTGTGTATCTCTCACAGAGACATTGAATTATTATGATGTCTTTTCCACCAATGAGATTAATGCCAACTGCTCCATCCTGGATGTGAATCCAGGAGATCCAAGTCTTCCTTCCCCTTCCGAAGCTGCTGTGTTTGAGCACCAGCCTTAGCATCCTTGTCTGCGTGTCTCTTGCTGAGCTGTCATTGCACAAGATCACACCTATCCTTAGCATATTGTCCCCTTTGCGTGCTCTCTAAGAGTGTGTGCACTGAGAAAGTTATTGTATTGCATCTGATATGCATCACCCATCTTAGCTTAGTGATGGCCTGACATGAGGGTTGTTCCCAACTGTCAGTTTCTTGTCAAACTTTGTTACATGGGTGCACTGAATATGCCTCGTGAATGGCTGGCTTGATGGAGTATTGCGTGAAATGGTTGTGACATCCATTTTGGAAGGAGTTATTCTGGTCAGAGTAGAGCATCTCTCCTGCTGCCTGAACACCTTATGGTGAATCAAGAAGGACTTGGAGTGGACAAAAGTGAGATATGAGCATGAATAGGAAAGAAGAGTGGATGTTATAAATTGGAGGTGTTTTGGCTTCTCTATTTGACTGAAGTCAGCAGTCAGGACATTACAGGGAAATGGTTTGGTTTACAGTGGGTTTTTGTTTGCTTCATCGCAGTCACTAATGTTCATTCCTCTTGCTTTCTTTCAGTGGGGTTGGTATGCACTGACACATTTATTCACTAAACGTTATTTATGAAGCTAGAACACAACTTATTGCCTGTAAATACTTTGTACATAATCATTGCATGCATGCATGCATTTTAATGTGAGAAAATGCATGTTTCTCCCTTTTTTCAGTCTCTTGTGTGATTTTTTTGCAAATTGAGAGTCAAACAGCAGCTAGGAGAGTATTCGATTTGCAGCTTGTGATAACTAGATTTATTTAATTTAAAAAATTGCTAATATATATATTGACTAGGGCAGATGCCATGCATGATAGCTACTGTGTTCTTAGAGCTTTGTGCCTGTTGAGTTTATAGATGTGGTTACAGTGGTTAAAGTGAGACATACATGTCGTGACTTGTGGGGATGTTGAATGAAGTTTTATGGCCTGTTGGCATTTGTAAGCTATGTACAGCCACAGACTTCAAAATCACAAGAGATGGTTGAAGTAAGAGCAAGTTATCTGGGTTTTCCTAGTTATTTACTTGTGGAATACAGGAATGTTTATTTTGACAGTTGAGAAACTCAACACATTTCATTAGAATAGGTCTGAGCAAATTTTGCTATCTTACTGCATGGTTGGATTTCTTTGGCCAACTTGGCAATTGTTATGATGATAATAATAACAATAATGATAATAATAATTGTTTATTATTATTATTATTATTATTATTATTATTATTATTATTATTATTAAGTCTGGAGATTTATTATTTAAAAAAAATTAAGTTTATTAAAAAATGTTTTGCTATTTAATTTTAAGTGTGCCATAAAATTTCTGTAGTAGATTGAAGGCATGTCCACTTTCTTTGTTTTATTTGATATTCTTGTTTACTTCCGCCGTCTGCTGCAGCTTTGATTCTGTGCAGTAATAGGTGGAGAAGTAGCAGTCTTAGCATGTAATAGACAAGTATTAGTGCTTTCCTAAAGTTGTTCCATTCATGGAAAATCTGTCTATTAAAGGGAGATACGCCACAGGATATTTTCTGCATCAGAATGCAATCTCTTCATTCACCTCACTTGGACCTGCATGAAACTGCATGCCATCTGCATTGTTAATGGTATAAATAGCAATTGTGTCTCTCAAGGTGGTAGCACTCGTACACACTTTGGGGAGGGACTTGCATGGCTGCTGTTTTTGTTGTTAGAAACATGGCAATGACTCTCTGTTGACATTGACCTGACATAATGCAGACGGCCCAGTGACGCTGAGTTGATCTTTTGTAAAATACGCAAATCGATTTGTATTAAGTATGTGTTAGGTTTTTTTCCCTCAAGTGTGATGAGTTTTTGGTCATCCTAACAAATAAGTGTATGTTTTTTGGTTGTACATTGTGTATACATTTTACACTTCAATAAACATCAAAACTCATTGAGTTTCTTATATTATTAGTTTTTTGGTGTGCAGATTTGCTTGCATTTTTTGTGATGCGTTCAGTGGTTCAATCTGTCTGTTTAAAACCCCACTCACTCACATGCACAAGCATGCACATGCACACACACGCACACACACACGCACACACACACACACACGCACACACAAACATAAGTTTGTACACCTGTAGTCCGACTCCATGACACTGAATGCATTACTGGGATGGTATCATTGCTTCAATGATGTGAAGCCACAGCTGAAGATGAATGGAGAAATCATAATGACTTTTCATCCACTTCTGGGTGAGTGTAATTTTGATTCCTGCCGTCCATTAGATGTCTTCATGATACTTCATAGCCTTAGAAATGGGAGACCCAGCCTAGTAACAGCACCGTTGCCAAGTTCTAGAGAACATGCTCGCATGAGAATGGGTTCCCACAGAGTATGGGTAATTCAAGCAGCTGCACTGGTTAGCAACGCAAGACATGACGCATGCATGACAAATAGCTGTCAAGTCATCTGAAGCGGGGACTGAAACACAGCACCTAATTTCCTGGCACTGTTGCCGTTCTTAAAATGCATTCATTCATCAGTGCATTTGGTTGTTCACTTATGGTCAATGTACTCGTGAAAGGGTGTGTTTGTGCCTCTCTCTCTCTGTATGTGTGTGTGTGTGTGTGTGTGTGTGTGTGTGTGTGTGTGTGTGTGTGTGTGTTTGCTTCTGCAAAGATATGTATGTGTCCCTTAGCCAAGAATAAGAGTTTAGAAAAAAGGAACATAAACACATCCACCCCTTTCTGTAACTTGTTAGGAAATGTAGCAGTTGTCAAGGGTCCACATGGCACAAATCATCCCTGCAAGACAGGAGCATCAGTGTTGTTTTAGCAATAGTTGTCACACAGCCCCAACAAATGCAGCAAAGCAGAATGGTGACATCTACAAACACAATCTCTCGAGCTGGTTCACCACTCAACTATTGCTTAGTTTGTAGGCATCGTTACTCTTCCTGGTTGTTTTGGGTTGGTATGCACACACACACACACACACACACACACACACACACACACACACACACGTGCGCGCGCGCGCGCAATGACCACGCACCTAAATTCACGCACAGTTTCCTGCAAATTACCACTAACCCTGGAGTCAAGTCCTTGCCTGGAGTAAATTTACGTTGTTACCTCCCTTGACTCAAACGCACGCAAGGGAGCGGTAACAACGTAAGGGAAGTGCCACGTGTAGGTGTCACCACTGCACACACGTCAAGATGGCGGCCACCCTGCGAGAAAAGCAGGCTGCGGCTTTGCGACGAATGCTGAATTTCAACCAGGTGCCTTCCAAAGCCGCGCTGTCTGAACCGCAGTGGAAGGTTCTCGTGTATGACAAGTTTGGCCAGGACATCATTTCCCCCCTCCTCACCGTGAAAGAGTTGAGAGATTTAGGCGTCACTCTACATCTCAACTTGCACTCGGATCGTGACTGTATCCCAGATGTCCCGGCTATTTACTTCGTCATGCCAACTGAAGAGAACATCCAGAGGATTTGTCGGGACTTTCAGAATCAGCTGTACGAAGACTACTTCCTCAATTTCATATCGGCTGTGTCTCGTCAGAGACTGGAAGAGCTCGCCAGTGCCGCTATTCAGTACAATTGTGTCACGCAGGTAATGAAAGTTTTCGACCAGTACCTAAACTTCATCTCTCTTGAGGACGACTTGTTCACCCTGCGTCACCACGACAGGGACATGATGTCCTACTACGCTTTGAATAGGGGCGATATGAAGGATTCGGAGATGGAGGTGATCATGGACTCGATTGTTGACAGTCTCTTTTCCGTGTTCGTCACAATGGGCGTTGTGCCCATCATTCGCTGCCCTCGGGGTAATGCTGCCGAGATGGTAGCGGAGAAGCTGGACAAGAAGATGCGGGAGAACATTCGAGATGCAAGGAACAGCCTCTTCACTGCTGACGCCACTCCAGGTCAGTTCAGTTTTCAGCGACCACTTCTCGTCATTCTAGACCGCAACCTGGACATGGCGACAATGCTACACCACACCTGGACCTACCAGGCCCTGGCCCACGACGTCCTCAGCCTGCAGCTCAACCGTGTGGAAATCGAGGAGGCCTCAGACACCCCTGCTCATGCAGGATCAGCTCGCCATGGCAAGAAGAAGAGCAAGGCCTATGATCTGGGTGCCCATGACAAGTTTTGGCAGGCAGAGCGTGGATGCTCCTTCCCTACTGTTGCAGAGGCTGTTCAGCGAGAGTTGGATACCTACAGAGCTCAGGAAGATGAGGTGAGGAAGCTGAAGGCAGCAATGGGTCTTGAAGGAGAAGATGATGCAGCCATCTCCATGTTGTCAGACACCACAGCTAGACTGACATCAGCAGTGAGCTCCCTCCCAGAACTGCTGGAGAAGAAGAGGCTGATCGACATGCACACCAACATCGCCACTGCTCTCCTTGACCAGATCAAGTCCCGCAAGCTGGACCAGTACTTTGAGATGGAGGAGAAGATGATGAGCCGGGCCACACTGGACAAGACCTTGCTGGACCTCATCTCAGACCCTGAGGCAGGAACTCCAGAAGACAAGGTGCGCCTTTTCATCATCGCTCTCATCTGTGGCTCTGCCATGACAGAGGCGGAGATTGACCAGTACTGCCGAGTGCTGACAGATAGCAATTGTGACATCAAGGCCATCCAGTACATCCGGCGCTGGAAGGCCTATGCTAAGATGGCTGCCACACCAGTGCAGTATGGTGGTGGTGGCATCAGCACCACTTCCATGTTCTCCAGCCTGCTGTCCAAGGGCTCCCAGTTTGTCATGGAAGGTGTGAAGAATCTGGTGGTCAAGCGTGTCAACCTTCCCACCACACGTGTTGTCGATGCTCTCATGGAACTGAAGAGCTCACAAGACATTGATGACTACCGCTATTTTGACCCCAAGATCTTGCGCCAGGAGAGCAGCTCGGTGCCACGCAACCGCACTCCTTTCCAGGAATCTTTTGTGTTCATGGTGGGTGGTGGCAACTACATTGAGTACCAGAACCTGCAGGATTATGGCCGTAGCAAGTCTGCCCACTCCGCCAAGAAGATTGTGTATGGCTGCACTGACTTGGCCAATGCCTCTCAGTTCCTCCAGCAGCTGTCTGATCTTGGGTCGGAGTTGTGATTTGCATACAGTTCTCTCTTCTTAGTGAAAATGTTTGTTTGCTTCATTTTCCCTTTGAATATAGAATGACTTTTGGTGAATTGTAGCTGAAAACTGATCAGACTGTAGATGTGTGTATTGTATAAAGATCATCCTTTTGGGGGGGTTTCATGACTTTGAAAATGAAGACATTTTGTGTTTGGGCCTTTCTGTGCATGCAGAGAAGAGGTTGCTTTCATGTTTGAGATAAGTTTTGGGGGTGCCAGTGGAGCTAGAGAAATGAGGGCACTTCTTGCAGGTAACTGCTATCTGATGAGAAGTTATGTGTGTGTTGTAGAAAGTGGATAAAATGTGTGGCAGGAGTGGAAACAAATGTTGGATTCTGTGGCCCAGTTGGTTACTTTAGGTTCACTTCACTGAATGTCTACAAAATGCCTACAGGTACATAAACTAAAGAAAGGGAGGAATGCCAGTTGAACATGTTTGATGTAGCTCACAAAGTATAAGTTGATTATTACCTACTAGGGTTAGAATGGTTTGTGGACTGGGTAAGTTTATATGAGGTTCCAGTGTCACTGATGCAGTAGATGTTGCAACTGAGGTTTTGTGTAGTCAGTGACAGCACAGAGAGACTGGTGGATGCTGGCCTGGCACTACCTTGCTCTTTCTGACGCTAATGGCAAGTGCTACACTATCTGATTGAGAACAGGGCAGTCTCACTGTCTGTGCATGCAATGAATCAGGTGAGCTGCAGTTACATGTCCATTAAAGTATTAAAGTTTTCTTTTGCATTGAGAGAAAGAGAGAGAGAGAGAGAGAGAGAGAGAGAGAGAGAGAGAGAGAGAGAGAGAGAGAGAGAGAGAGAGAGAGAGAGAGAATTATTATTGACCAAAAAAATGAAATCATTGCTTTACATGTGGTATCTGTATACTGATAAAGAAATTGTGACAAGTCATAAAAATTGCATGAATATGAGCTGGTTTGACAGTAAATACTTTTTGGATTGCACAGTGCCCACAACATGTAGGCTCACCGACAATTGTTTTGTAAATGATTTGTTTGAAATACTACTCTTTGTCGTTTTATCCTTTGATCCATGCATTCTTATTCCTCACAAACATGGTGTATCACTTATGTTGATTTGTGGGCCTTTCTTCCTTTGCTGTTACCATGTCTTCAGGTTGCTCCTTATGAAGCAGAAATAGCATGGAATCGGTGTATTTGTGATTGGTGCTTTGTGATATGTATAGTGCAAATGCTTATGTACTGTATGTAGTCATGATGTGCAGTTATTGTAAAACCATTAACATACAGCTTGAAACACTTTTGTTTGGTTTGATGAGGCTTTGAAATTAGTGTTGATTTAATGTTCCTGTGCTTTACATGAGCAGTTTATTTATTCATAGTCATTGGTGGTGTAGTTAAGTTTATGAAAGTATGCAGTTAGTAATGATAATTCGAACAGAAAATCATAGAAGATGGGTAATGTTTTTGTTTTACATTTGTTTTGTTATGTTGGACCTATCTTTTGAGGAATTTTCTTTATCCATCTTTGTGCTATGATGGGGCCATTTGTTTCACTTCACCCATAAAAAATATATAGCTTGAATAGTGCAATAGTACAGTTGTCTGATTGAATGTGGTTAAAACAACCTATAGACTGAGCTCAAGCCAAGGCCTGCACTTATCATTCGCACACATGATGGAACACAGTTGGGTGTTAGGCCCTTGGGGTGTGACCTGACATAGAAAATACTCCTCTTTCTGGAATACAGCCTCTTGTAAATCATGTAAAAGGTAGCATTCTTTTTTTCTTTCTTTTTTGGGGGGATGGGGGTGGGGGGTGGTTGTGTGTGTGTCTTCAAGGGAAGTGGGTTGGAATATATTTGTGTTTTATTTTTGTTATCCTGCTGTGTGGTAATTAGTAGATTGGGATCCTATTGATAACAGATAAGCATGGGAAGCCCAGCAGCCAGGGGTTTGTACAACCAGCAGCCCCAGCCTGTTGGCCCACTCTTTGCCAATGCCAGGACTTGTTGACAAGGGCTGTTGTAGAAATGGATCTAGTGTGCTTGGCTTTGACTGCCTTTGGTTCTGTACCACTGCTTTCCTTCATTGCCTCACTTGATTGAAGGCTTTCCTTCACTAGGTATTCCCGTTGGTGTGTTTTTGGTTTGCAAGAGATTTTCACAACAGAAGATTTGTTGTTGTTGTTGGAGTTAATTGCTACAGTTTAATCCCTATTGTGAGAAACATTGTTGCAGCACAAACATAAATAACCATGATTAATGTGTGATCATATTTGTTGTTGTGCATGAACATTTTCCCCTCTGTATTGCAACCAGAGAGATGTACACTATCATTGCCTCTGTATTGCAACCAGAGAGATGTACACTATCATTGCCTGTGTATTGCAACCAGAGAGATGTACACTATCATTGCCTCTGTATTGCAACCAGAGAGATGTACACTATCATTGCCTCTGTATTGCAACCAGAGAGATGTACACTATCATTGCCTCTGTATTGCAACCAGAGAGATGTACACTATCATTGCCTCTGTATTGCAACCAGAGAGATGTACACTATCATTGCCTCTGTACATTGCAAGGAAGATGTGACGGAGCCTTTGAATCCATGATGTTCTCTCTCATCTTCTTTCTTTGAAGAATACATGATTATTATACCTTTGCCAACTGTGCTTTGTCTTTTTTGCAAATATGATTATCCAGATAATAGTCATAAGGCTTTGAAAAGGATGATTGCAAGTAATGGAAGTGTGTGTTTGATGGTAAAGAAATAACTTTTCAGTGCATTAAAGCATGAGGTCTTGAGAGTTCAAGATTTAAGCACTAAGGTTCCTTTCATGCTGCTTCTACTGTTTAGTAGTTGTTTAGATCTACTTACACACAGTTACAGTAACTGTTCTAAGAATGTTGCTGTAGTTTTTTCTTAGGTTAGACTTAGGGGTCCCCCCCCCCCCTTCTCCATAATATGACAAAATTACAAAGCACAAAGGGTGTGAATAAACTCAAAGAATCTCTACTCCACAGAATTTCTACAGAGAAATTCAATGGTCACAACTTCATACAAAGCAAGCAAGGGAACAACAGCAAACCATTCATAATTAGGATTGATAAATTGGCTTGTGCAGTTGCCAAGCAGTGACATTGGTCCGTTATAGAGGCCCAATCGGCCTGGGTGGTTAGTGACACAAATGACAGAGGGAGGATAACCACAGCATCTATCATGTGCACCATTTCCTGCAAGAGAACTGTCTTTTTGTGGTAGTTTATAAAGTAAGAATGCCAATGAGTGCAGCACTAAAAGTGATGATGATCGAGTTTGATTCCAGGAAGAAGTGTCAGCTAATTGTGCCAGGTGAAGGGATGTGACATTAGAACTCATGGGCAAACAAAGGGCAGCGCCTTAGTCAAAAGATGGGAACATGAATACTGGAGTGTTTCCACCTGTAGCAATTCTGAGGTAGCTGTGCCTTCTGTAACAGACATTGCCACTTCCCCATTAGTCTCTGATCTGCAACTACTACTGTCTCAGACACATCAATACAACACCACCACCAATACTATTTTTTAACGTCCCTATTGAAGATGTTTTGCGGGATGTTCGTCTGAAGTTGCTGCAGTTCCACACTCGGTGCGTCGTTCGTGCTCGAGGGGAGATCATGCGTGTGCACTTAACCATGGGAGGCAACTCTTGTGGCCATACAGGAACCGACGACGAACGGGCCATTATTATTAGAGACAGGGCCTTAAGTTATTCTGAACCTTTTCCGTGGCA
>JAWQFJ010023152.1:7500-12500 GCA_034096865.1 Theodoxus fluviatilis | reverse complement strand
CACAGGCACATAAATAAGTAATCAAACTCCTCTTCAGAGTCATAATCTACAAGTAGCCAGCTTCGACCCTCACTTCGACTTCTGTGCTGTATCTCAAAATCAGCTAGTATCATACAGTACTCATTTCGCGATGGAGATTTACATTTTTGCTAGGACTAGGTAGCTACCTCGCGGAGCATTTTTTGAGAACTGTCAGTTTGTACGATGAATTTGCCATGTGTGTGTATATGTGTATGTGGAATGTGTATGTGTATGTGTATGTGTAAATGTGTATGTGGATATGTGTATGTGCATATGTGTATGTGGATATGTGTATGTGGATATGTGTATGTGAATATGTGTATGTGGATATGTGTATATGTACATGATAGAAGGTCCTTTGAAAACGGCTGCAGAAGGAACAAGAAAATTGGCGTCATCAATGACTCAGCCTAGAAGACCCTGGCTGAGGACTCCGGCAGCTGTAGGTGTCAAATCTTCGATATTCATCCTGTCCTACAAATTCCACCTCCAGGAACTTTCGTTCGAGTCTTCATGATCTTATTCTGCCCCATTGTCCTCCAGTGGCCTTTTCAGCCGCTTGAGGTCGCCCCTGGCTGAGCTACGAGAGCAGGCTCCAGTGGCCTTTTCAGCCGCTTGAGGTCGCCCCTGACTGACCTACGAGAGCAGGCTCCAGTATCCTTTTCAGCCGCTTGAGGTCGCCCCTGACTGAGTTACGAGAGCAGGCTCCAGAAGCCTTTTCAGCCGCTTGAGGTCGCTCCTGACTGAGCTACGAGAGCAGCTCCAGTGGCTGGAGACGGATTCGCCAGGGGTCCAACAGAAAGGGCTTCAGGGTTTGTGCACAAATCATGCATGTAAAAAATGTCCATCACCAATATTATCAATGACGTGTTTGCCGTAATCAAACCTTTCTCATGTTTTGATACTATCTGTTTGCCATCCTCGAGCCAGCTTCATTCCCCCAAAATACGGGTACATACGTCTTCTGCTATGTCATGATTCACTCTGCTTCGTTCTATCCTTCAAGTATGGCGCTGTTACCATTTTTAGCTTGACCCCAGGTGACCCGTCCGGATGTGACGACAACGCGTCTCCAGGCATAACCCAGTAGCTGGGGGTTCCAGCTGATGAAGGGGGCCTCGACCGGCTGCTGCTGCACGATGGACACGGGTCAGCTACATCTTCATAGTGTTTGGACGAGCGACCCTCAGGCAACGATGGTTTGTTTTCTTCCCTGAGCTAGGATTACTCTGGCGGCTTTCCTTTCTGGAGCTAACTTCATGCTGTGTTTGTAAGATGTGGATAGTTTGGTGATAATTCTAATGCTTCAAACCACTAGACAATTTGAACACTTCGCGTACTGTTTTGATTGTTAAAAAACGAGTTTGTACATTAAATGACAACTTTTTTTCTTAACAAGTTTTCTCTGCATTCCATTCCATATGATGGCCTGAAATGGAATGTTTAGGACAGATGCATGTCCAGGATATGGACGAGGCAGAAGATCAAGAGAGCCATAAAAGGAACAAACAGAAAAGACCTGAGTGTTGTATGGAGGGAAGAAGTCAGAGAGAGCCACAGACGATGGGGCACGGCAGCATTTACGTGGTTGGCCTACGGAAGCAGACTCCGCAAAGCCTGCAGCCACGGATCAAGTTAATGAGGGAGACATCGAGAGGTTGCAGCCGTATGTTCAAAAGGTGGCAACTGCAATATCATCTCCAACGTGCAAATTTTCATAAACTATTCTGAACTCTACGACCCCACTTATTTCAAACTCCTTTACTTTTGCGCGCTAGCAACATAAATTTACCTTCTGGCGGGTTTTACTGACAGATGAGACACGCGCGCCCTCGTAACGATGTGAAATGCCGTTCTCTACTTGGCAATGGGATAGTCTACATACACTCCTGCCCATTTTCTGCGCTCTGTAGCTTTCACTCAGGCATTCGCTGCGTTGGTTCTCTTTCATGATATTTGTCTCTAATGTCTCATCGGTTCTTTTTGTTTTTCTTTTCTTTCCCCCTTCCCCCCCCTCTCTCCCTCTTCTCCTCCCCTCCCCCTCTCTCTCTCTCTCTCTCTCTCTCTCTCTCTCTCTCTCTCTCTCTCTCTTTCTCACTCTCTCTCTCTCTCTTTCTCTCTCTCTCTCTCTCTCTCTCTTTCTCCCTCTCTCTCTCTCCCTCTCTCTCTCTCTCTCTGTTTCTCTCTCTCTCTCTCTCTCTCTCCCTCTCTCTCTCTCTCTCTCTCTATCTATCTATCTATCTATCTATCTATCTATCTATCTATCTCTCACTGTCTCGCTCTCTCTCTCTCTCACACACACACACGCACACTCACACACACAAACACCATTCTTTTCTTTGTCATTTTCGTTTCCTTCTTTCTGTTCCTCCACTTTCTACTGCTCCTGCTCCTCCTGCTCCTCCTCCTCTTCCTGTTCCTCCTGCTCCTCCTCCTCCTGCTGCTCCTGCTCCTGCTCCTCCTGCTCCTGCTTCTCCTTCTGCTCCCGCCCCTCCTGTTCCTGCTCCTCCTCCTGCTCCTCCCGCTCCTGCTCTTCATCCTCCTCTCCTTCTCCCCATCCTGCTCATTCTCCTGCTGCTCCTCCTGCTCCTTCTACTCCTGCTCCTGCTGCTCCTCCTCCACGTCCTGCTCCTCCTGCTCCTCCTCCTGCTCCTGCTCCTCCTGTTTCTCAACCTTCTTCTGCATTATTGTTTAAATTCCTTCTGTTTCTTATTATTATTTTGCTACCAGACTGTCATCGTTATCTAATCCCACCATATACAAAAAAGCTCTATGTAAGACTAAGCATGTAATGGCTCGAGCGTTGACGTCACACCTGATGGGAATCGTTCTTGGTGACCGGTAAGTCTGTCCTCATTATCGTCTGCAAAACTGTATCCATGGAGCCACAGGACACAATAGATTACCAATCAGCGGTCAGCCTCCGGGCGTAATGATCTGCTGGAAGCCACGGTTATGTAGATTCATATCATGAAATAATCTCTCAATCGCCGTTGGAAACCAAGGTCATACTGTGGGAGTGATAGCATATTTCTATCAAATGAGGTATGAACGCGCTCCCCCAGAGCAACCGATTGTTGTTCAATCTCTGGTTGGGACGACTTTGAATACCGTATTTTTATTATTTAGTAAGTGCATATATGAATGTAATGACTGTGGCATTATATATGTATGTAACCTGTCCCCATGAAACTAATCTGAACTCTTCTTGGATGATTCTGACCTACGTGTATATGGCCCGAAGTAGGTCAGAGCATAGCCACTCTCCTGAGCGTCTATGGTCAGAGAGGTGTAGATTGTCGATGTCGAAAATTTCATTCCAGCTGGTCCACAAATCATCCATCTATATGTCGTTGCGAGGAAATGTCCAAACATTACCATGGAGCATATTAGAGAGCATGTTTTTAAAGCATCAACCATATCCAAAACTGATGGATCACATGTTTTCGATCACCCTTTTCTCCCTTTCCAAAGAAATGAATGTTTCCATTCTTGTATCTAATAAAACCTGTCTCCTCACCGACGATCATTTGTGGACTCTCATTGGCTAGACTGCAACAGATTCCCAGTGGGTGGCTGGTTTGGACTGGACCGATGTGTAACTCTTGTGGAGAAATTGCAAACACTCTGAAGTAATTTTCTCAAAATGCTACTTGTAGGGTCTTCAACAGACTGTAATTCACCTACCGCTTGTATGATTTGAAACATGTTTTTATTATTGGAAAAACCATTAAAAGAATTTTTAGAATCAGTCAAAAGGTCAACATAAACAAAAGTGGAGTGGAGACTGATTTCGTGCTGACTAGTCTCGTGTGGCAAAGCGTCACTCGTATCTGCGCTTTAAATTGCTCTCCACTCCACCCACCAGTTCACTAGGCTCCTTGATTGATCCTTTGCTGGCACCGGCCTGTGTAAGAATGTACCCAGACTGCAATTACTGGCAAACAATAAAGACTCTCAGCCTTGTGCTCTGAGCTCACATCTCGACGATACCTTTTTTCTGCAGAGACTTCGACAAAAACTCAAGTTGACTGACAAGTCTACGAAATATATAGTTTTCACCAATGATTGACACATGAACTCATCAGTGAATGTCCACGTGACTGTTCGAAAGAACGGTACCAAAACAGGAGGTCACTCACTACTTCTTGCTGACATTTGTTGTGAGGTTCTGGAATGTGCCGGAATACCAGGCACTTTCCAACAGTTGACATCAGTCTCTTCGCCCATGCTGTTGCCTATACACGTGCCATAGCCAGCCAGTCGCATGCCTCTGATATGTCACGTGTTCTTGCAGATTGGATGCCGACTGGCCGGTTCTTGCTCGTTCTCGATTATTCAAGAAAGTATGTTGAAAATATATAAGGCACTACAACGCAACAGGCGATAGCGTACCCAACAGAAACAGGTGAGAGTCTAAGAAGAAGATTGGCGAGTGCGATTGAGACCTCCATGGACTGAGAGCATGGGCAACACGCGTGATAAGAGAGCGCACGACAGAGATAAGGTGAGAGCGAGAAGAAGATGCCTGAATGCGAAAATCATTCATTAGGATCGATCGAATCCTCTGCGGCATTATGCCTAGAGGGAAGTTGTGATGGTAATGCTGATCACTGATTGTCATCGCTGTGTATCGACCAGTGCGTGAATAAAGTTTTATCGAAAACGTCCACCGGATTTTGTGAATTTCGAATTCCCGGCGTAAGCTAGGAGAACCTCTGTATAAACAGGATTTTGTGAAAGGAGACAATTGGCAACACATTAAGTCGTGAAAGAAACTCGATTGCACAACTCAAGATCGTCCCTATCTCTTTTTGTAAGTTGAGGCACACACACACACACACACACACACACACACACACACACACACACACACACACACACACACACACACACACACACACACACACTCACACTCACACTCACACACACACACACACACACACACACACACACACACACACACACACACACACACA
>JAWQFJ010023152.1:0-2500 GCA_034096865.1 Theodoxus fluviatilis | reverse complement strand
CTTCCCCTTGAGAACCATGCCAGCAAATGCACCACAAGTCTGTCCACCGTCTACCAGATGGCGAAGGCAATGAATGTTGCGGAGCACAAAACCAAGGAGAAAGAATGCAGAAGAGGTAACAAATAAGGTAAAGTTAGACGGAACAAAGAAACAACTTCTGTAAGGAGGAAGAAAACCGCTTCTGAAGAGGCTTGAAGAGGAACAGAGAAAGGTCTAGGGGACGGGGGTGGTAAGGAACAACGAGCGGACGAAGAGATACAAGGACAAAAACAAAAGCGACAAAGAAGGAGCAGGGGGAAGGAGAAGGAAGAGGAGGAGGAAGACGGAGGAGGAGGAGGAAGACGGAGAAGGAGGAGGAGAAGGAGGAAGACGGAGAAGGAGGAGGAGGAAGACGGAGAAGGAGGTGTAGGACGGATAGGGAGGAGAGATGGTAAGGAACAACGAGCGGACGAAGAGATAGGACAAAAACAAAGGCGACAAAGAAGGAGCAGGGGGAAGGAGGAGGAAGACGGAGAAGGAGGAGGAGGAAGACGGAGAAGGAGGTGTAGGACGGATAGGGAGGAGGGATGGTAAGAAACAACGATCGGGCGAAGAAACAGAAGGACAAAGACGAAGGGGACAAGGAAGAGGAGCCCGTGAAATGTGAATGAACAGGAGAAGAGAAAGCAGAAGGATAGGGGAGTAGGAGAGGAAGGAGAAGGAAAAGTAGGAGAGAAAGGAGAAGGAGGAGAATGAGTAAAAAAAGACGAGGAGAAAGAGAAGAAAGAGGGGGGAGGGGAAGAGAAGGAGAAATAGGGGGGGGGGGGGGGGCGGGAGAGGAGAAGAAAAAGGAGAAGCAGGAGGAGGAAGAGGAGCAGCAGCAGGAGGAGGAGGAAGAGGATGAGGACGAGAAACAGGAAGAGGAGGAGGACGAGGAGAGCGACGAGACAATGAGAACGATGTGGAGGAGAAGGAGGAGGAGGAGGAGGAGGAGGACGACGACGACGACGAAGAGGGGAGGACGAGGAAGACGAGAAGGCGGAGGAGGGCGAGAAGGAGCCGGAGGAAGAGAAAGAGGACGACGAGGAGGAGGACGACGAGAAGGATGGTACGAGGACGACTAGAAGGACGAGGACGAGGAGGAGGACGAGTATGACGAGGAGGAAGACAAAGACGAGGAAGGAGGAGGAGGACGACGAGAAGGATGGTACGAGGACGACTAAAAGGACGAGGACGAGGAGGAAGACAAGGACGAGGAAGGAGGAGGAGGACGACGACGAGAAGGACGGTACGATGACGACTAGAAGGACGAGGACGAGGAGGACAAGAATGACGAATTGACGAGGATGACGAGGAGGAAGACGAAGTCGAGGAGGAGGAGGAGGATGACGAGGACGAAGGAGGAGGATGAGGAGGAGGAAGAGAAGGAGGAAGGAGAAGGAGGAGGAGGAAGGAGGAGGAGGAGGAGGAGGAGGAGGAGGAGGAGGAGGAGGAGGAGGAGGAGGAGGAGGAGGAGGAGGAGGAGGAGGAGGAGGAGGAGGAGGAGGAGGAAGGAGGAGGAGGAGGAGGAGGAGGAGGAGGAGGAGGAGGAGGAGGAGGAGGAGGAGGAGGAGGAGGAGGAGGAGGAGGAGGAGGAAGGAGGAAGGAGGAGGAAGGAGGAAGGAGGAGGAAGGAGGAAGGAGGAAGGAGGAGGAGGAAGGAGGAAGGAGGAGGAGGAGAATCTTCAAGCATAACAAATCGACTTCACTCGTATAATGATGTCTCTTCAATTGAACAAATTAAATAGGTACGTGCACATTAATTGTACACACAAAACCACCTTATGTATCGAGCATAATCAGAAATCAAAGTCCAACACAGAAAAAGCTGGGAATGCAAGATAAGGGATGATGTGATGGATTTTGTGGCTTGATTGTCAGACCATTAGATAAATGTCGTTTAGATCTACCAGGCATTCTCAGACTGCAGTTCTTAAGTGCGTGTGAAATATTTGTTGAGCTGAATTTGATAATCAAGGCACAGCTAGCACAAAATATTGCGAGTATGTCCTGTTATGTTGGGGCATGGTGCAAGGTTACCCAAAAATATTTTCTCAGACATTCTAGTTTACGGGAGAGGGGATGGGAGAGCGGGCACGGAAGGGAAGGGGGGGAGAGGGGACAGGGGGCGCAGTGGGGAAGGGGGGGGGAGAGGGGACAGGGGGCGCGGAGGAGAAGGGGGAGGGAGAGGGGACAGGGGGCGCGGAGGGGAAGGGGGAGGGAGAGGGGACAGGGGGCGCGGAGGAGAAGGGGGAGAGAGAGGGGACAGGGGGCGCGGAGGAGAAGGGGGAGAGAGAGGGGACAGGGGGCGCGGAGGGGAAGGGGGAGAGAGAGGGGACAGGGGGCGCGGAGGGGAAGGGGGAGGGAGAGGGGACAGGGGGCGCGGATGAATTCCCCACCCCGTCCCCCTTCCTCACGTCGTCGAGACAGACTGCCAGGAAGAACATAAAGCAACTACGACACTTCTAGCGCTTTACGCACTG
>JAWQFJ010023151.1:0-24210 GCA_034096865.1 Theodoxus fluviatilis | reverse complement strand
GTGTTTGTATGTGTTTGTATGTGTTTGTATGTGTTTGTATGTGTTTGTATGTGTTTGTATGTGTTTGTATGTGTTTGTATGTGTTTGTCTGTGGTGTGTGTGTGTGTGTGTGCGTGTGTGTGTGTGTGTGTGGTGTACGAGTGTGTGTGTGTGTGTGTGTGTGTGTGTGTGTGTGTGTGTGTGCGTGCGTGCGTGCGTGCGTGCGCATGGTTGTTGTAGGATGTGTGTGTATGTGTGGGTGGCTGGGTGGCTGGGTGGGTGCATGTGTGCGCGCATGTGTGCGCGTGTGCGTGTGTGCGTGTGCGTGTGTGTGTGTTGTCGCACATGTGTGCATGCGTAATCTGTGCATGTGTGAGCGAGCGCGTGCCTCTCTGTGTTTTTCCGTTGTGCGTGAGTCACTAGTAACATCTGGGGTCCATGGAATTCCCGATGCGCTCTCTAGTGTTGCTACAGCAGTCACGGACAAGGAATGCCACAATGGGCGGAGGCCTGTCCTTGGACAGGTGTGTCTGTGGTGGGCAGCGTGAACTGCCAGCAGCATGTGGCATCACTGTTCTGTAGGACCTGAGTGCGAGGAACGAGCGGGTAACAATCGGGATGCAGTTGTTACCGTGTGTGAGTAAATTTTCAATAATAACACAGAAATATGATTGTGCGTGAGAAAACAATGCTAAAGTCGGGAAAACAACTAAATCAGATCTTATTGCTACAAAATTATTTATTCATTCACGCACATTCCAAAAAAAGCGGCATGCTCACAGAGGAATTGTTTTAACCCAGCAAAATAAAGGTAAGAAAAGTTATCACGCAAAATAATGCCCTGATTTTTCTCAGAGTTTGCTCGAAAACTGTTTTGCTGATTTGCGCGTTGTGTCTCACTGGATGATCACAAATGTTCTCAGTTTGGATGTAATTATTTCAAGTGTCCCTGAAAAAGTCTTTGTCTACATCATGTCCATTAAACAGCTGACAGCTCGTGTCTGTTCTGCAAGCTACGACCTGCTCAAACTGCTGAATGAGTCATGTGACCGCAGTGCCGTGACGTACGTGCCGTCTGCCTGCATGCAGGGACGTGCTCCGGTTCCTGCAAGTCTTCGTGCACCTTCGACGGGCGCAAGTACAACGCTCTTGGAGGACTGACGGGGGCGCGTTCCGTGGTGATTGACGACAACGTGCTCTGTGACGCACAAGACCCGAACCACCACAAGCAGAACACCCTGGTCCACGAGTTTGGACACCTGGTCAACCATTACATGCCTTCCCAGTGGAAGAGCGAGGTCAGACTCTCACCCCTGCTGCTGTTGTCTGTGCCCTGTGGCATTACGCCTGACTTGTCCCACGCACCCCTTCCCGCTCTCTAGATCCGCCTCTCCCTGCTCCGCCTCATCTCCGCTCTCTCCCACTCAAGACATCTCTCCCCGCCTCTCTTCGTTCCGCGCCTACTCTCCGCCTCCGTCCACCTCTCGCTCTGGGGGCTAGATTATATTGGGTGGGACGCCGCTCTCTCCGCCTCTCTTCCCGCCTCTCTACGGCTCCTTACTGCTTTTTCTCAGTGCGGCCTTGTGGCGCTAGCTCGTGGCAGGGTGGTGCCCGGATTTGTGGTTTCTGTGGGCGACAGCCGTTCACTGCTTCAACACGCAATTAGTCGTTCTACAAATGTAGCAGATCAGGTAGACTCGACGTGCGTCGTGTCTCGTCGTCACCCTGATCGAACTAGATGGAGAAGCGACTCCCGATTCTGCAACACGGAATGTAGGGGCGGAGAGGGCCATTTTTTCCACCCTTGGTGCGGGATGGATTCGCTTGTATTTACTTCTAACTAGCGGTACATTTCCGGATCATTACTAAGATACGAGATAGTTCTGGTACCACTGGAAGCTTAACCTCACTCGCAAACTCTTCAAGAAGATAAAATAAAACCCTGACGGTTGATGCCGGTATCGATGAGGGGAGAGGTATGTGTGTTGGGGCAGTGGCGGAGCCATTGAATGGGGGCTTTATGCTGGCTGGGGCATAGGGGGGAAGTGATGGAGATTGAGAGTTGTGGAGTGAAAGGGGGGCCGGCTGTCCGGGTCGCTTTAACTGTCGCTTCCTTGGGGGGTATCGCGGCGGGCTTTGGTAAAGGTCGCGTCAGTTGTCTTTTTGATACATGTTTCGCGCCCTCCGTTTAATGCTGGCGTCGCATTTCCAGCCTCCCTTTTTCCTTTCCCAGTGAGCGGGGACGGTTCGTCGTGTCGGCTGGACCTTCGTCTCTACACGTCTTGAGCCCCGCCTACCTTCTACGACCCAGACTCCCTGCTTCTCCCTTCAGGCCCCCTACTTCTACACCCAGCCCCCTACTTCTACAACCAGCCGCCTACTTCTACACTCAGCCCCCTACTTATACACCCAGCCCCTACTTCTACACCCAGCCCCCTACTTCTACACCCAGCCCCCTACTTCTACACCCAGCCCCCTACTTCTACACCCAGCCCCCTACTTCTACACCCAGCCCCCTACTTCTACACGCAGCCCCCTACTTCTACACCGCCCCTACTTCTACACCCAGGCCCCTACTTCTACACCCAGCCCCCTACTTCTACACCCAGCCCCCTACTTCTACACCCAGCCCCCTACTTCTACACCCAGCCCCCTACTTCTACACCCAGCCCCCTACTTCTACACCCAGCCCCCTACTTCTACACCCAGCCCCCTACTTCTACACCCAGCCCCCTACTTCTACACCCAGCCCCCTACTTCTACACCCAGCCCCCTACTTCTACACCCAGCCCCCTACTTCTACACCAGCCCCCTACTTCTACACCCAGCCCCCTACTTCTACACCCAGCCCCCTACTTCTACACCCAGCCCCCTACTTCTACACCCAGCCCCCTACTTCTACACTCAGCCCCCTACTTCTACACCCAGCCCCCTACTTCTACACCCAGCCCCCTACTTCTACACCAGCCCCCTACTTCTACACCCAGCCCCCTACTTCTACAACCAGCCCCCTACTTCTACACCCAGCCCCCTACTTCTACATCCAGCCCCCTACTTCTACACCCAGCCCCCTACTTCTACACCCAGCCCCCTACTTCTACACCCAGCCCCCTACTTCTACACCCAGCCCCCTACTTCTACATCCAGCCCCCTACTTCTACACCCAGCCCCCTACTTCTACACCCAGCCCCCTACTTCTACACCCAGCCCCTACTTCTACACCAGCCCCCTACTTCTACACCCAGCCCCCTACTTCTACACCCAGCCCCCTACTTCTACACCCAGCCCCCTACTTCTACACCCAGCCCCCTACTTCTACACCCAGCCCCCTACTTCTACACCCAGCCCCCTACTTCTACACTCAGCCCCCTACTTCTACACCCAGCCCCCTACTTCTACACCAGCCCCCTACTTCTACACCAGCTCCCTACTTCTACACCCAGCCCCCTACTTCTACACCCAGCCCCCTACTTCTACAACCAGCCCCCTACTTCTACACCCAGCCCCCTACTTCTACACCCAGCCCCCTACTTCTACACCCAGCCCCCTACTTCTACACCCAGCCCCCTACTTCTACACCAGCCCCCTACTTCTACACCCAGCCCCCTACTTCTACACCCAGCCCCCTACTTCTACACCCAGCCCCCTACTTCTACACCAGCCCCCTAATTCTACACCCAGCCCCTTACTTCTACACCCAGCCCCCTACTTCTACACCCAGCCCCCTACTTCTACACCAGCCCCCTACTTCTACAACCAGCCCCCTACTTCTACACCCAGCCCCCTACTTCTACACCCAGCCCCCTACTTCTACAACCAGCCTCCTACTTCTACACGCAGCCCCCTACTTCTACACCTAGCCCCCTACTTCTACCCCCAGCCCCCTACTTCTACACCCAGCCCCCTACTTCTACACCCAGCCCCCTACTTCTACACCCAGCCCCCTACTTCTACACCCAGCCCCCTACTTCTACATCCAGCCCCCTACTTCTACACCCAGCCCCCTACTTCTACACCCAGCCCCCTACTTCTACACCCAGCCCCCTACTTCTACACCCAGCCCCCTACTTCTACATCCAGCCCCCTACTTCTACACCCAGCCCCCTACTTCTACATCCAGCCCCCTACTTCTACACCCAGCCCCCTACTTCTACATCCAGCCCCCTACTTCTACACCCAGCCCATTCAGCGTGGCTGAGACTAGTGAATATAGTCTCAGCAACAGGTTGGTCACGTGATAGCCTAAATTCTTCCATAACATGCATACCACCGTTCTGAACAGCCACGCTGAATGCCATATCACATCGTGAGTGTATTCCTCCGCTTGTTGTGATACACTCCATACTGGCAGCCATTTTCCGTCAGTTCATTTTCTAAACATCGATTTCCCATGAATGTAAAACTTGTGTGCGGTAAAATTCGAATCACAAGAGTGTAATATTGTGAACTCTACTAATTATAAGGACTTTGAATACAACAGCAATATTTATACTTCATTGAGCGAGTTCGGAGGGTCAGAGTCGATCTCTGGTTGTGAATTCTTGTCAGCAAACCGTTAGATGACAACTAAAGACGCTTCAGCGTTTGTGTGAACAGTGATTACACGTACCTTGTCAGCAAACCGTCAGATGTCAATTCAACACTGTCTAGTCTCGCTGGATAAGCAGTGAATCAGAAAATGGCTTTAACTTCAGCTCCAAAGAAAAGAAAAAGAACAGAAATGACACCCAAAGACAAAGTGGACTTGCTTGATCGCTACCGAGAGCTAAATTCTAAAAGTTTGAGGGAGGGTGCTGACATTTTGGGTGTGTCGGCATCATTTCTGTGCCAGACACTGAAAAAAGAAGATGAACTTAGGGCTGATATCGCAGAGGGCTCCAGTCAAGGCCAAAGGAAGCGTCGGCGCTGCGGGAAGGATAAAGAGACAGAAGATGGCTTAAAGCGGTGGTTCGACTCTATCCAAGCGCGCAACACACCTGTAAACGGCCCAATCCTGTGTCAGAAGGCGGAACAGATTGCTTCCCAGCTTGGTCGCTCCGAATTCAAAGCTACAAATGGGTGGTTTAACAGGTGGAAGAAACGCAACGGCTTGGTGAAGCGGGAAGTGCCGGTTAATAAAACGCCGCTTATTAAAAACACACTTTGGGACCGAACAAAAGTGTTTTTAATAAGCGGCGTTTTATTAACCGGCACTTCCCGCTTCACCAAGCCGTTGCGTTTCTTCCACCTGTTAAACCACCCATTTGTAGCTTTGAATTCGGAGCGACCAAGCTGGGAAGCAATCTGTTCCGCCTTCTGACACAGGATTGGGCCGTTTACAGGTGTGTTGCGCGCTTGGATAGAGTCGAACCACCGCTTTAAGCCATCTTCTGTCTCTTTATCCTTCCCGCAGCGCCGACGCTTCCTTTGGCCTTGACTGGAGCCCTCTGCGATATCAGCCCTAAGTTCATCTTCTTTTTTCAGTGTCTGGCACAGAAATGATGCCGACACACCCAAAATGTCAGCACCCTCCCTCAAACTTTTAGAATTTAGCTCTCGGTAGCGATCAAGCAAGTCCACTTTGTCTTTGGGTGTCATTTCTGTTCTTTTTCTTTTCTTTGGAGCTGAAGTTAAAGCCATTTTCTGATTCACTGCTTATCCAGCGAGACTAGACAGTGTTGAATTGACATCTGACGGTTTGCTGACAAGGTACGTGTAATCACTGTTCACACAAACGCTGAAGCGTCTTTAGTTGTCATCTAACGGTTTGCTGACAAGAATTCACAACCAGAGATCGACTCTGACCCTCCGAACTCGCTCAATGAAGTATAAATATTGCTGTTGTATTCAAAGTCCTTATAATTAGTAGAGTTCACAATATTACACTCTTGTGATTCGAATTTTACCGCACACAAGTTTTACATTCATGGGAAATCGATGTTTAGAAAATGAACTGACGGAAAAATGGCTGCCAGTATGGAGTGTATCACAACAAGCGGAGGAATACACTCACGATGTGATATGGCATTCAGCGTGGCTGTTCAGAACGGTGGTATGCATGTTATGGAAGAATTTAGGCTATCACGTGACCAACCTGTTGCTGAGACTATATTCACTAGTCTCAGCCACGCTGAATGGTCTGGGTTAGAAGTAGGTGCTGGATATTAGAATTCGGTGGCTTCTTGTTTAAGAAGTAGTTTGCTGGGTGTCAGCGTAGGGAGTGCTTGGTTGTCTAAGTATGGGGCTTGGGTGTTGAGTAGGGGCTGGGTGTAGATGTAGGGGGCTGGGTGTAGATGGTAGGGGGCTGGGTGTAGAAGTAGGGGGCTGGGTGTAGAAGTAGGGGGGCTGGTGTAGAAGTAGGGGGCTGGGTGTAGAAGTAGGGGGCGGGGTGTAGAAGTAGCGGGCTGGGTGTAGAAGTAGGGGGCTGGTGTAGAAGTAGGGGGCTGGGTGTAGAAGTAGGGGGCTGGGTGTAGAAGTAGGGGGCTGGGTGTAGAAGTAGGGGGTTGGTGTAGAAGTAGGGGGCTGGGTGTAGAAGTAGGGGGCTTGGTGTAGAAGTAGGGGGCTGGGTGTAGAAGTAGGGGGCTGGATGTAGAAGTAGGGGGCTGGGTGTAGAAGTAGGGGGCTGTGAAGTGGCTGGTGTAGAAGTAGGGGGCTGGGTGTAGAAGTAGGGGGCTGGGTGTAGAAGTAGGGGGCTGGGTGTAGAAGTAGGGGGCTGGGTGTAGAAGTAGGGGGCTGGGTTGGCGTGGATGTAGAAGTAGGGGGCTGGGTGTAGAAGTAGGGGGCTGGATGTAGAAGTAGGGGGCTGGGTGTAGAAGTAGGGGGCTGGATGTAGAAGTAGGGGGCTGGGTGTAGAAGTAGGGGGCTGGGTGTAGAAGTAGGGGGCTGGGTGTAGAAGTAGGGGGCTGGGTGTAGAAGTAGGGGGCTGGGTGTAGAAGTAGGGGGCTGGGTGTAGAAGTAGGGGGCTGGTGTAGAAGTAGGGGGCTGGGTGTAGAAGTAGGGGGCTGAGGTGTGTAGAAGTAGGGGGTGGGTGTAGAAGTAGGGGCTGGGTGTAGAAGTAGGAGGTTGGATGAAGAAGTAGGGGGCTGGGTGTAGAAGTAGGGGGCTGGGTGTAGAAGTAGGGGGCTGGGTGTAGAAGTAGGGGGCTGGGTGTAGAAGTAAGGGGCTGGGTGTAGAAGTAGGGGGCTGGGTGTAGAAGTAGGGTGCTGGGTGTAGAAGTAGGGGCTTGAGAAGTAGGGGGCTGGGTGTAGAAGTAGGGGGCTGGGTGTAGAAGTAGGGGGTGGGTGTAGAAGTAGGGGGCTGGATGTAGAAGTAGGGGGCTGGGTGTAGAAGTAGGGGGCTGGATGTAGAAGTAGGGGGCTGGATGTAGAAGTAGGAGGCTGGGTGTAGAAGTAGGGGGCTGGGTGTAGAAGTAGGAGGCTGGATGTAGAAGTAGGGGGCTGGATGTAGAAGTAGAGGGCTGTGGTGTAGAAGTAGGGGGCTGAGTGTAGAAGTAGGGGGCTGGGGTGTAGAAGTAGGGGGCTGGGTGTAGAAGTAGGGGGCTGGGTGTAGAAGTAGGGGGCTGGGTGTAGAAGTAGGGGGCTGAGTGTAGAAGTAGGGGGCTGGGTGTAGAAGTAGGGGGCTGGGTGTAGAAGTAGGGGGCTGGGTGTAGAAGTAGGGGGCTGGGTGTAGAAGTAGGGGGCTGAGAAAGGGAGAGAGGAGGCGGTTTAATGGCAGGGCCATGTAAGAGAAATTTAAAAAAAGACCGAAACCGATTTAACACACAGAACCGAAGTCCTGAGAGAGACAGACGGACAAAAAAATGTGAGTGAGTACCATAAGACAGGTCATAAGTCAGTTTTTGTCTTCTGAAGAATATTTGAGAGCTGAGAGTTTAAGCTTTCCGGTGGTACCAGAACTATCTTCGTATTTAGAAAATCCGGAAAGTTACAGCTATTAGAATATACAAGCAATCTAACGCAAAGTTGGAAAAAATGCCACTCAAGCTTCAAATTCTGTTTGCAGAACGGAGTCGCTCTCTATTCTTAGACAGGGGACGACGCTACACGGTCATCACCTGATTGCTAAATTTTAGAACGACTAATCTGAGGTGGAGAGCAGCTGACGGTGAGCTAGCGACAAAGGCCTCACGAGAAAAGCAGTAAGAGGCGGAGAGAGGCGGAGAGAGGCGGAGAGAGGCGGAGAGAGGCGGAGAGAGGCGGAGAGAGGCGGAGAGAGGCGGAGAGAGGCGGAGAGAGGCGGAGAGAGGCGGAGAGAGCGGAAGGGGTGCGTGGGACAAGTCAGGTGTAATGCCACAGGGCACAGACAACAGCAGCAGGGGTGAGAGTCTGACCTCGCTCTTCCACTGGGAAGGCATGTAATGGTTGACCAGGTGTCCAAACTCGTGGACCAGGGTGTTCTGCTTGTGGTGGTTCGGGTCTTGTGCGTCACAGAGCACGTTGTCGTCAATCACCACGGAACGCGCCCCCGTCAGTCCTCCAAGAGCGTTGTACTTGCGCCCGTCGAAGGTGCACGAAGACTTGCAGGAACCGGCACACGTCCCTGCATGCAGGCAGACGGCACGTACGTCACGGCACTGCGGTCACATGACTCATTCAGCAGTTTGAGCAGGTCGTAGCTTGCAGAACAGACACGAGCTGTCAGCTGGTTAATGGACGTGATGTAGACAAAGACTTTTTCAGGGACACTTGAAATAATTACATCCAATCTGAGAACATTTGTGATCATCCAGTGAGACACAACGCGCAAATCAGCAAAACAGTTTTCGAGCAAACGCTGAGAAAAGTCAGGGCATTATTTTGCGTGTTAACTTTTCTTACCTTTATTTTGCTGGGTTAAAACAATTCCTCTGTGAGCATGCCGCTTTTTTGGAATATGCGTGAATGAATAAATAATTTTGTAGCAATAAGCTCTGATTTAGTTGTTTTCCCGACTTTAGCATTGTTTTCTCACGCACAATCATATTTCTGTGTTATTATTGAAAATTTACTCACACACGGTAACAACTGCATCCCGATTGTTACCCGCTCGTTCCTCGCACTCAGATCCTACAGAACAGTGATGCCACATGCTGCTGGCAGTTCACGCTGCCCACCACAGACACACCTGTCCAAGGACAGGCCTCCGCCCATTGTGGCATTCCTTGTCCGTGACTGCTGTAGCAACACTAGAGAGCGCATCGGAAATTCCATGGACCCCAGATGTTACTAGTGACTCACGCACAACGGAAAAACACAGAGAGGCACGCGCTCGCTCACACATGCACAGATTACGCATGCACACATGTGCGACAACACACACACACGCGCACACACACACACGCGCACACATGCACGCACACATGCACGCACACATGCACCCACCCAACCACCCACACATACACACACACATCCTACAACAACCATGCGCACGCACACAAGCACACACACACACACACACACACACACACACACACACACACACACACACACTCGTACACCACACACACACACACACACGCACACACACATACACACACCACTCACAAACACATACAAACACATTCAAACACATACAAACACATACAAACACATACAAACACATACAAACACATACAAACACACACACACACACACACACACACACACACACACACACACACACACACACTCGTACACACACACACACACACACTCGTACACACACACACACACACACACACACACACACACACACACACACACACACACACACACACACACACTCGTACACACACACACACACACACACACACACACACACACACACACACACACACACGCACACACACACACACACACACGCACACGCTACTATGGCGTTGCTTCGCGAATGAAGATGGATCGACGCTGCTGTCCACGTCCACCGCAGACACGTTGGTGGCTGTAGAGGCCGATGCGGGACCAGCAAGCCCGACCACAGCGGCCGCAGGGGAAGGTCTGGTCAGGGTCCAGCATGACGCCCTCTTGGTTTTTTCTCCTCTGGCGCTTCTCCTTCAGTGTGTCCCTGCGGGAGCTCTCCAACACTGCCGTTTCTTTGTTGATGGTGTGGCGCCAGGCATCTCTGTCAGCAGCGACGAAGGTCCACTGTCTGGGATCGATGTTGCAGGCGATGAGGGCTTTCTTGAGAGAATCTTTGTATTTCTTTATCAGGCCCCCTTTGTCACGTCGACCAGTGGACAACACACCAAATAGTGCTAATTTGGGCAGACGGTAGTTTTCCATTCTGGAAACATGGCCTGCCCAGCGAAGCTGGGATCTCAAAGGCATGGTCTCTATGCTGGTCAGTTGAGACCATTCGATAACTTCCACATTACAAACAACACAACACAGAACACACACACACACACACACACACGCACACACACACACAAACACATATACTCACACACACAAAATACAAAACAACACACACACAGACACAGTATATACCATGGCAGGCAGGCGTGTCGGCATGGTATGCATATTCCGGGTAGACAGTGAGGCCCTCTGCCTTGGAGAAGAGACCCACCCCGTGTGAGGAAGCCACCCCGTTGAAGACGTCTGTGGGCATGTGTCGCACCATGTGGCTCACGATCAAGGAGGCCTGCACACGGCAGAAATGAAGTGAAGATAGACGTTTTATACAAACATTCTCAGTCATCTTTAGGTCTCAATTCGTTTGACATGCCACCTCCTAGATCATTCCGTCCTTCGATCTGTCCTTACTGGCACGTAACGACGGATACAGGGACAGACAGAGAGGATGCGCACAGCCAAGCACCGGTGCCGTTTCCACTCCCTGGTGACCTTGGCAACACAATGCTGGCTCAGAGCAGTCCCAAGGTTAATCGCATCTCATACTTTTATCTGGCGCTCGCATGCTTCCCGTTTTACTCCTGGTGGAGAAAGGCAGCAGTCCTAGGCGAGCGCCCTACGCAAGGGGCTAATGCGCCGCACAGCACAGCAGTGGGAAAAGTAAGTGCAAAGGTCAAGGCGGTGCACAGCTAGCGGACACAACTCGACATCGGTGCGCCGCTTTTGTGCTTACCAGTAGGACACACGAGACACTGCCACACGAGACACTGCCACACGAGACACTGCCACACGAGACACTGCCACACGAGACACTGCCACACGAGACACTGCCACACGAGACACTGCCACACGAGACACTGCCACACGAGACACTGCCACACGAGACACTGCCACACGAGACACTGCCACACGAGACACTGCCACACGAGACACTGCCACACGAGACACTGCCACACGAGACACTGCCACACGAGACACTGCCACACGAGACACTGCCACACGATACACTGCCACACGAGACACTGCCACACGAGACACTGCCACACGAGACACTGCCACACGATACACTGCCACACGAGACACTGCCACACGAGACACTGCCACACGAGACACTGCCACACGAGACACTGCCACACGAGACACTGCCACACGAGACACTGCCACACGAGACACTGCCACACGAGACACTGCCACACGAGACACTGCCACACGAGACACTGCCACACGATACACTGCCACACGAGACACTGCCACACGAGACACTGCCACACGAGACACTGCCACACGAGACACTGCCACACAAGACACTGCCACACGAGACACTGCCACACAAGACACTGCCACACGAGACACTGCCACACGAGACACTGCCACACGAGACACTGTCACACGAGACACTGCCACACGAGACACTGCCACACGAGACACTGCCACACGAGACACTGCCACACGAGACACTGCCACACGAGACACTGCCACACGAGACACTGCCACACGAGACACTGCCACACGAGACACTGCCACACGAGACACTGCCACACGAGACACTGCCACACGAGACACTGCCACACGAGACACTGCCACACGATGTACTCGGCCTTCGGTTCGCATACAAAATGCTTATTTGTAGAATTACTTACATACATACTTAGAAACTGTAACCCCAAACAGCTCTAAGTAGAATACAGCAATAGACCATTTATATCTATACATTATTCCAATAGATATCTGGGTCGAATTATTTGTTGAAGTTTGGGCAACTGAGATACATGATGCTCCATGGCTTATCGTGAAGCTGACAGAGATACATGATGCTACATTCCTTATCGAGTAGCTGACAGAGATATATGATGCTACATTATCGTGTAGCTGAGTGGTTCAAGCTGTCATATTTTTTTACTTCTTTGAACAAGAGTCCACCAATACAGATACTCAGAATAGAGGAGTCCAGGCATGAGACTAATTTAATGTCAAGTCTTGGCCAGACATAAGCATGCAAAGCGCATGACCTTTTATATAGATGTTACGTGACAGAATTTTGAGTCTTGACACTGAGTGCACGCAGGGCATGTACGCGCAGTGGTGTCCAGTAGTGAAGCACCATCTTGCAGGTGATGGATTTACACGACGGCCTGTCACTCATACTTGGGCTCCATTACACTTCACCCTTGACCACGCGGCAACCTAGTCAGGCTTTGATTGCAGCCTGACGGCAACCTGGTCAGGGTTTGATTGCAGCCACGCGGCAACCTGGTCAGGGTTTGATTGCAACCTCACGGCAACCTGGTCAGGGTTTGATTGCAACCACGCGACAACCTGGTCAGGGTTTGATTGCAGCCTGACGGCAACCTGGTCAGGGTTTGATTGCAACCTGACCGCAAGCACAGCGACGGACTGATGTACGGTAACGCGCAGTCAGGTTGCTGCGTCATCTCCACCCCCCCTACGAAGGCTTCCAGCTCGATGCTGGCTCACTGCCACATTAGGGGTCCATCAACCTGCTGATAGCTTTCGTGTCGTTGTTGCTCTTTGGGCTCTACAGAAACATCTACAACTGCATGTCGAGTTGAATGACTTTTTATAGTAGTCTCTCACGCAGAAATGAACAAACGACCAAAAAACAAATAAAACAAAACAAAATAATAAAGAAACCAACGTTGAAAAGGAAAGAATTTGATAACGAACAAACAAAAGAGTGACGAAGTGGACAAATAGTAGAAAAACGAGGGAGCACACAAGCAAATGTTGCCACTTCCTAAAGTCCAGTCTGTAGCTCGCGCCGGAAAGTCCAAGTCCACAAAATCTGGCACTGGGGGTGGGGGTGGAGTTTAGGGGGTGGGTGGGGGATGGAGGATGGGGTCGGGTTAGGGGGTGGGTGGGGGATGGGGGGTGGGTGTGGGTGGGGGATGGAGCGTGGGTGTGGGTGGGTAATGGGGGGTGGGGGTGGGTTTGGGATGAGGGACGGGGTGGTGGTGGGTTAGTTAGGGGTGTTGGGTAGGGGATGAGGGGGGGGGTTAGGGGGTGGGGGGGTGGGGGTTAGGACGCATGGGTAGGACGCCATGGTTACTTAGAGGAATGAGCGGGGGCTGAATTTAGAAAGAGAGAATTCCTTAACATCCACTCTTGGTTATGTGTCCCTGGGCTTATATATATAAACTATGAGGACTGGTAAGACAAGACACACGGGCAAAACACACAGTCAGGACTGGTAAGGCAAAACACACAGTCAGGACTGGTAAGGCAAAATCCACAGGGCAAAGCACCCAGTCAGGACTGGCGAGGCAAAGCACACAGTCAGGACTGGTAAGGCAAAACACACAGTCAGGACTGGTAAGGCAAAACACGCAGTCAGGACTGGTAAGGCAAAACACACAGTCAGGACTGGTAAGGCAAAACACACAGTCAGGACTGGTAAGGCAAAACACACAGTCAGGACTGGTAAGGCAAAACACACAGTCAGGACTGGTAAGGCAAAACACAGTCAGGACTGGTAAGGCAAAACACTCAGGGCAAAACACACACACAGTCAGAATTAATTAGGCAACACACACAGGGCAAACATACAGTCAGGACTGGTAAGGCAAAACACACAATCAGGACTGGTAAGGCAAAACACAGAGGGCAAAACACACAGTAGGATTGGTAAGGCAAGACACACAGGGCAAAACACACAGTCAGGACTGGTAAGGCAAAACATACACGCGCAAATCACACAGTCAGGACTGGTAAGGCAAAACATACACGCGCAAAACAAACACAGTCAAGACTGGTAAGGCAAAACACACAGTCAGGACTGGTAAGGCAAAACACACACGCTCAAAATACACAGTCAGGACTGGTAAGGCAAAACACACAGGGCAAAACACACATTTAGGGCTGGTAAGGCAAAACACACAGTGCAAAACACAAAGTCAGGACTGGTAAGGCAAAACACACGGTCAGGACTGGTAAGGCAAAACACACGATCAGGACTGGCAAGGCAAAACACACAGTCAGGACTAGTATGGCAAAACACACAGTCAAGGCTGGTAAGGCAAAACACACACGCGCAAAATACACAGTCAGGACTGATAAGGCAAAACACACAGTCAGAACTGGTAAGGCAAAACACACAGTGCAAAACACACATTCAGGACTGGTAAGGCAAAACACACGGTCAGGACTGGTAAGGCAAAACACACAGTCAGGACTGGTAAGGCAAAACACACAGTCAGGACTGGTAAGGCAAAACACACAGGGCAAAACACAGAAGGTCGCTGTCGTGCTGCAACTCTTATCGTGGCCGACCTTTTCCAGGGCCGTGTCAGACACGTGCGAGGTGGCGGCCACGGTGACAGCCGTGCCCTGCTTGCTGTCCACGATCTGTCCACTGTGCAGCACGTACTTGTACCGGAAACTGGCTCGCCCGAAGCTTCCCGCCTGGAACTCTCTGCCAGCGTGCAGTAAACAGAGGGGCGTGCTGTCATCATCATCATCATCATCATCATCATCATCATCATCATCATCATCATCATCATCATCATCATCATCATCAATGTCGTCGTCGTCGTCGTCTTCGTTGTTTTCGTCGTCGTCTTCGCAATCATATTCGTGGCTTTTCCACTTTCTTCCTTTTTATACCATCATCGTTGCTCTGAATCGCCTGAATAGTAGTCGAAATCCGATTGTAGTGATGGCAGTAGTGGTGGTGGTGGTGGTGGTGGTGGTGGTGGTGGTGGTGGTGGTGGTGGTGCTGGTGGGGGTGGTGCTGGTGGTGGTGGTGCTGGTGGTGGTGGTGCTGGTGGTGGTGGTGGTGGTGGTGCTGGTGGTGGTGGTGCTGGTGGTGGTGGTGCTGGTGGTGGTGGTGGTGGTGGTGGTGGTGGTGGTGGTGGTGGTGCTGGTGGTGGTGGTGCTGGTGGTGGTGGTGCTGGTGGTGGTGGTGGTGCTGGTGGTGGTGCTGGTGGTGGTGGTGCTGGTGGTGCTGGTGGTGGTGGTGGGGGGGGGGTGGTGCTGGTGGTGGTGGTGGTGGTGGTGGTGGTGGTGGTGGTGGTGGTGGTGCTGGTGGTGCTGGTGGTGGTGTTGCTGGTGGTGGTGGTGCTGGTGGTGGTGGTGCTGGTGGTGCTGGTGGTGGTGGTGCTGGTGGTGGTGGTGCTGGTGGTGGTGGTGCTGGTGGTGGTGGTGCTGGTGGTGGTGGTGCTGGTGGTGGTGGTGGTGGTGGTGGTGGTGGTGGTGGTGGTGCTGGTGGTGGTGGTGCTGGTGGTGGTGGTGCTTGTGGTGCTGGTGGTGCTGGTGGGGGTGGTGCTGGTGGGGGTGGTGCTGATAGTGGTGGTGCTGGTGGTGGTGGTGGTGGTGGTGCTGGTGGTGGTGGTGCTGGTGGTGGTGGTGTTGGTGGTGGTGGTGCTGGTGGTGGTGGTGCTGGTGGTGGTGGTGGTGGTGGTGGTGGTGGTGCTGGTGGGTGGTGGTGCTGGTGGTGCTGGTGGTGGTGGTGGTGCTGGTGGTGGTGGTGCTGGTGGTGGTGGTGCTGGTGGGGGTGGTGGTGGTGGTGCTGGTGGTGGTGGTGGTGCTGGTGGGGGTGGTGCTGGTGGGGGTGGTGGTGGTGGTGCTGGTGGTGGTGGTGCTGGTGGTGGTGGTGCTGGTGGGGGTGGTGCTGGTGGTGGTGGTGCTGGTGGTGGTGGTGCTGGTGGGGGTGGTGCTGGTGGTGGTGATGGTGATAGTGGTGGTGGTGCTGGTGGTGGTAGCTGTTGTGATAGTGTGGTGGTGGAGATGGTGGTTAGTGGTGGTGGTAATGGTGGTAGTGGTGGTGGTGGCGATAGGTGTGGTGGTGGTGGTGGTAGTGGTGGTAGTGGTAGTGGTGGTGGTGGTGGTGGTAGTGATGGTGGTGGTGGCGATAGGTGCGGTGGTGGTGGTGGTAGTGGTGGTGGTGATAGTGATATTGGCGGCGGCGGCGGCGACGACAATTGTTGTTGTTATAGTGGTGTTGGTGGTGGTGGGAGTGATAGTGGTTGCGGTGGCGGCGGTGGTTGTGGTGGTGGTGGTGGCGGTAGTTATAGGAGTGGTTGTGGTGATGGTGGTGATGTTGGAAGTGGTGGTGGTAGTAGTGGTGGTGGTGGTGGTGGTGGTGGTGGTGGTGATGGTGCTTGTAGTGGTGGTGCTGCTGTTGAGGGGGTGGGTGGGTGGAAGTGGTGCTGAATGTGTTCATTTTGGTCGATCGAGGTGGTGGTGGTAGGGATTGTGATAATTATGGTCATAGGGTGCTGTAATATTGGTGACAGTGGGAGTTTCGGTTGTATTAGTGGTGGTGACACCTATGGTGAAGATGGTGGTTGGTGGTGCTGTGCCAATGGCGGTGGTTGTGTTGGTGGTAGAAAGATCGTGTGCGAACTTTAGTGGTGCAGGTTGAAGTGGAGGTGGACTTGGTAAGGGTAGTTATAGTGGCATGTGTGTGTGCGTGCGTGTATATGTGCGTGTGTGTGTCAATGTGTGTGTGAGCATGAGTGTGTGCGTGCGTGCGTGCGTGTGTGTGTGTGTGTGTGTGCGTGCGTGTGTGTGTGTGTGTACGTGCGTGTGTGTGTGTGTGGTGTGTATGTGTGTGTGCTTGCGTGTGTGTGTGTGAGCGTGCGTGCGTGCATGTGTGTGTGTGTGCGCGCTTGTGTGTGTGTGTGTGTTTGTGTGTGTGAACACATAATTGATAGATCTAGTAGCTATACGTAACGATGAGACCTTGACAAGAAGAGTTGTCCCACCTTGGCTCAGCAGGCTCCAGTGGCGGGGGCTCCATGCCGCGCAGTGGCGCCACCGTGGCCAGCACTGCAGCAATGTCGGACAGTGTACTGACGTCATGCAGCAATGTCAGATGGCGTACTGACGTCATGCAGCAATGTCAGACAGTGTACTGACGTCATGCAGCAATGTCAGACAGTGTACTGACGTCATGCAGCAATGTCAGACAGTGTACTGACGTCATGCAGCAATGTCAGACAGTGTACTGACGTCATGCAGCAATGTCAGACAGTGTACTGACGTCATGCAGCAATGTCAGACAGTGTACTGACGTCATGCAGTAATGTCAGTGTACTGACGTCATGCAGCAATGTCCTACAGCAAAGTTACACAGCAGTGCCATAGAGCAATGTTACACAGCAATGAACTACAGCAGTGTTACACAGCAATGCCCTACAGCAATGTTACACAGCAATGCTACACAGCAATGTCCTGCAGCAATGTTACACATCAATGTCCTACAGCAATGGTGACTAGAATAATGCGTTGTTTAAATGTACGAGTGTTGTAAATTACGAATTGCAAATGTATTACCCCATCTACCACCCCCACCCCCCATCCCCCATCCCCCCCACCCCCCTTGCCATTGTAACATTGTGACGGGCCGCCGGCCTAAACAATAAAGAAGTCAAAGTCAAAGCCTTACAGCAATGGTACGTGTGGGTAACTTTCATCCCTGAGGGAGGTGCTATAACGGGGGGAAAGAATTTACGCGTGTGTCTGCCTCGTCTGACTGATGAAAATAAGTAAGCAAGTCATCGGGATGACTTTATCGCTATTGACCTGTTGCAATCAAAACTCGTCTTCGTCCATTCAAAAAAGGGAGTGTCAGCACGCCTCTCTCCGTGTGCCTCTGTACAGAGCGATCGCAGCACGCCTCTCTCCGTGTGCCTCTGTACAGAGCGATCGCAGCACGCCCCTCTCCGTGTGCCTCTGTACAGAGCGATCGGTCCTGGACAAGTCCAGCCAAGAGACGACGGCACACTGTGACGGACGACTCACCCAGCAGAGCTGCAGAGAGGAACGCCATGCTTCACCGGTCCTGGGGGTGTCGACTGTGGGACTGCCTGCTTGCAGACGGGCACCAGTCTCGTATGTGCCCTTATCAGTGTGACCCTGCTTGCTCTTATCAGTGTGACCCTGCTTGCCCTTATCAGTGTGACCCTGCTTGCCCTTATCAGTGTGACCCTGCTTGGCAGATGGTAGTCCTTGGATCATACTACTAAGTTCCTGGTCCTGTTCCCATGGATCGTGGGCTGAAGTACATCTACAGATAACACTGTTTCTTTCTCTCCCAGGTTTCCATGCCCATTGTGACTTACCTCACCCCCTGGTGAGACCTTGGCGAGTAAGACGAACTTGCACTGACCCACAGCCAGGCAGATGCGTGTGTTGAGGACGACAACACTGGGCTGGAAATACTCAGCGCCGGATTTGTGGTTAGATCGCCAAACCTGCAGTCGCTTGCAGTTGTTCGGTGCAGCGTTCCAATCTCCGCAGTTCCCAGATATGCAGCCTTCACCATGGTGCTTAACATTGCTTCTCCCCAGCCAGGAGTAAATCCAGGTATTTGTAAGGACCGACTGGGAAAATTTTGATAATTGATGTTCGTGCATTCGTGCTTGCATGACTCCCATGGAGTCGGGACGGTGTTGGAATGATGACGAGATTGTTCACCAGAGACCCGAGACGAGGCAAGACGAGGAAGGGGAAGGCTTCTAAGCAACGGCCAATCATCACTTGACAAGGCGGAAGTCCAAGAGAACAAAATGGCTGCGTCTTGGCGAGAGATGATGAAGAAGATGCTGTTAGACGAAGTGCCTGACGATACATACTTCACATCAGTTTTGCACTTGATTGTACCTACTGTGGTGACATCTCAAATAGCACTGAAACTTTGTCAAAGTAAAGAAAACAGCCCCGATGCATATGTAGACAAGTTAGTCCAAAGCTTTGCGCTTGTATAGACTCAGATAAATTAAGGGATTTTATATACAAAGCGTACAATAATGCTGTATTGACGATTTTTCATATGTGCAAACAAACAAACAAAAATTTCGACAATGTTTGTGTAGAAATAACGTTTTTACTTTGTTATCAAATTATACAAAGGAAAATTCGAACAGCAAATAGATATTTTTAAGAACACTTTTACATTCTCGAACAATGACACGCACATTGCAGGCAATGTCGTCTGTGAACAAGTGCATGGTCGCCATTTTGAATTTTTTCCCTCCAGCCGCGGCTAAATGACCGAAGCCTACTCCGCGTACTCGCGTCTCCTTGCGAGCGAGGAGCTGTGCACAACGCACTCACCGCGCTTTCCCAGTGGTTCTGGCCAATCCTTGTGAGATTCTAGCGTGGGCAAAGTCCCCCTGATGGGCTAACATGTCATCTATTCGTTTGTTCGTGCGTCTGCCTGCCTGCCTGCCTGCCTATCTGCCTGCCTGCCTGCCTGCCCGCCCGTCCGTCCGTCCGTCCGTCCGTCCGTCCGTCTGTCTGTAGGTCTATCTGTCCGTCTGTCTGTCAATCTGTGTGTGTGTGTGTGTGTGTGTGTGTGTGTGTGTGTGTGTGTGTGTGTGTGTGTGTGTGTGTGTGTGTTCGTCCGTCCGTCATCATATAGCTTACAATGTAGGAAGAAATGTTCTTCATCTTCGATTTCATTGCAGAATGGACATTTTTGTTCTCCTTTGCCTCTGAGCACATGGCGCTGATTAATTTCCAGATCATATATCTCAAATCTAAATCGCATGAGGCTATAAAAAAAAATATTGTTATAAAATTAAGATCTCTAGACCAAATATCTTCTTAAAAGAAACATACCATACAAAGCTAGGGCTGTTATTCCTTTCATTCCATCTTTGTCTGTAGCAATCTTGTAACCTCTGCTTAACAATTTGCAGGAAGCGCTTATCATTTCCTTTTCCACCATTTAACCATATGCATCCAAACCTAACTCATACAGAGTATTTGTCATCAAGCACGTCCAATTTCTACTTTCGGGAACATTAGAGTTTTGGAGCATGTCATAAGCTTGCTTAGTAGCCTATGAAATGGCATTTTGTTCATCCTAAGTCAGTACTTTATGGCTCCGATGGTGGTATTAATCAATAGAGGATACCTTCCTAGTTCTCCGTATACTAAATGGTTTGATGTTCTCACGTCCATCCCTATAGTTTTTATTACAGGCAAAGGCACGTGCTTTTTCTATTTTTACCTCTGCTTGTTAGGCCCCCATATTTCTGAACCGTAACATAATGTAGGCTGTATCTGAGAATCAAATAGTCAGAAAAAACTGTTGGGTTAGAGTTGTTGATGCACCACATTGCTTTCAATACATGTATAGTTTTATGTTTGCCTTTTGTATCAGTGTCTTCAAGTGACGCACTCAGAGATAGTTTAGTTGTAAAGAACATTCCTAAGTATTTGAAACGGTTTACACTTCTAATCTCGAATTTTGCAGGTACCATCTCTCTCCTTTTGCTGAAAGATCATAACTTTTTTGTCAGTATTAACAGTAAGACCAAGCGTTTCCGACACACGTGCAAGGCGGTCCAGCTGGTTCTGAAATCCATTCAGGGTTGTGGATAGTAATGCCACGTCATCAGCAAAAAGTAGTGCAAATATTTCTGACATTCCAGGCATCAACTGGATGCCATGTTTGCTATGTGCTCATACATAATCAGCGACACAATTAATATACATTAAAAACAATGAGCTGCTTTCCAAGGTATCTTGTTTCACGCCGGCCGGGCATGCAAAAAATTCAGACATGCTGTGGTTCCATCTAACACAAACATATACGTTCGAATATATAGCTTTTAGTATTTTGATGAATTTGGACGACAATCCGGCTTTTTGGACTACTTTCCATAATTGTGAGCGGTGAACAAAATCACAAGCTTTCTTTAGTCTACAAAGGAAACGTATAATTTACCTCGACGGCAACCATAAAGATGATGTATCGCTATGGCATATAGGGTGAAAATGTGATCAATGGTTGAGTGAGCTGCTCGAAAGCCTGCCTGTTCTGAGCAAATTTTTCCATCATTCACTAACCAAGTTCGTAGTCTCCTCGTCAGTATAGATGAGAAGACCTTGCCCAGGACAGGCAATAGAGAGATTCTTCTGTAATGATCAGGGTCTAATTTACTTCCTTTTTATTTATAGGAACGACATTTGGCTTTGGCCATTATGAAGGAAAATGCTGTTTCTCATATATGGAATTAAACAATTCTGTCAGGAATTGTACTGCATGTATTTTGTGTGCGGCTATTTTTAAGCACTCTCCTGGTATACCGTCAATCCCAGGAGCCTTGCCTGGTTTTACCCTATGTAGAGCGGCTCAGATCTCATCTTCACTAATTGCAGTATCAAGCTCCCAGTAAAAAATATCGTCCTCTACATCAAGACTATCATCGGGATTTAGTGCGACCTGCTGAAGAAGATTTTGAAAATGATTTTTCCATACATCTAAGTCAATGTTCAGCATCCGTACCCCGTTGGTTTGGGGTAAGATTAGACCGAATGCATCTTTCAACACCATTCGCTGAAGGCAAATTACTAAAGATGTGGAGTGATGATTCGCTCGAATTCCAACCAGCAGCATCAGGTGTCTGGGTAGGAATGGCCTATAGAGGCCGTGCAACCTCGTCCGTCCGTGCGTCTGTCCGTCCGTCCGTCCGTTTGTCCGTCCGTCCGTGCGTCGATCGGCAGTTTATCTCTTTCTTTCTTTTTAACTGACGGAAAATATTTCAGTGGATCACTCAGCATAAAAGCCATAGGGTAAAAATATTTCAGTGGATCACTCAGCATAATAGCCATGGGATAAAATGTCGTCTCGAGACAATTTGTGACCTTGCATGAGAAAACAAAGCTTTCTGAAACACATATTCACTTTTCAATCAGATTAAGAACCTCATAGACAATTATTTCCTGGCTGTCAGGGCTAATTCATTTTTGGTTTCTGATATTAGATTGACACATTACTCTAATGACGACGGAAGAGCAGGCAAAGCTCGAAAGCTCTACCAAAAATAAAACGTGTCAATTAGTTTACTTGCCGTTCATCAAAGGTAAGGAGACTTCTGTGACCAACATCAAATCTCTGCTTCCAACGGAAGCTAATCAAGTCCTTCAGGCAGCAGAGTAAGTGTTGCCATGGAAACTCTGACAGACCATCACAGGCATCTGCAGTGCACACGCAGTGCGCCCCCCACGCTGACTGCAACATACGACTGCTGCAGCTGGACACTCCCCTCATCAGCTGGAACCGGTAGTGATGGAGCATTGGGGGCCTGCTCCTGTAGCTCCGCTTCGGGCTGCCCCAAGCAGCGCAGACCGCCACCGGGGAGTGTCTGCTGAGTGCTGGTGGCTGCCTGTGTACCACGCCTGCTGGACTGCCACATCCACAGCGAGGCAGCCTCAGCGCTCTTCTGCAGCAGCCCTGTCTCCTTCACAGCGTCAGGCACTATGTATGTATGTATGTAAGTAATATATAGAGCGCCTGAATTCAGCACTTCTGGTGCTCTTCGGCGCTTTACACAACAGCATATTGTCGTTTCAGTCTTGGAAGAGGAAGGTCTTTAGGCCTCTTTTGAAGCTGGACAGAGATGGGGCAGCTCTGAGTGGTTCTGGGAGAGAGTTCCACAGCCTCGGGGCGGTAGCAACAAAAGCTCTGTCTCCCCATTTTTGGACTTCACTTGGGCACATCTGAGGAGAACACTATGGGCCGATCTGATATCGCGGGCTGGATAATATAGATTGACCAGGCCATATAGGTATGATGGCATATTTACCTCTTTGAGACGTTTGTAGACGAGTGTACAGATCTTGAAGACAACTCGCTTGTGGACAGGTAGCCAATGCATATTTTTGAGTACTGGGCCGATGTGTTCCGTCTTCTTCACTCTTTTCACCATCTTGGCGCACAGTTCTGTATGCGTTGAAGCTTGCAGAGTGTCTTTTTGGGGAGGCTCTGTAGTACAGAATTGCATTAATCCAATCTACCAATAATCATTGCATGAACCACTTTCTTTGTGGCTTCCTCTGATAAAAACTTTCGAATTTGGCCCACTCTATTTGGCCCAGCACTAGTGAAATCTCCTGAAGTGTCTGACGTGTTTAGGCCCATTGAAGTATAGTAACGAATCTTTCAGTAAAAAGAGTAAGTTTTATTCATTTAACAAATAGATATATCCAAAGTAAAAAAAGGAGAACTTGTCGATACACTTCCAAATCTTCACAAATGACGATATTTACCTACATAATGATTTGAATAATGGGACAATGAAAGTGACATGGTCATAATTATGGCAGACATCTACCACTGAATCATGTGCGTGAAGAGTCATGCTTCATTTCCTTGTAATCTTCACAATACACGATACCCAGCCACATCTTCACATCCACAGTACGCTATAGCTGTCCTCCACCTCAAGGTGTCTTCGGAAATCCAAGATCCCACACAGTAAAATGTCGGATGTTGGATAGGGCCTGTACTAATATAAAAATAGTTTCGGCTGACAGACAGTCCAAGATAAGGCCACCAAAAGGTCATAAAAAGCAAGTGCACTGGGACTCGAAAGACGGCAACATACAGTTTCACCTTCAAGCGGCAGCTATGTAAGCACAAGGGATGTGACCCAACCTGTAGTTTCGGTGGTTATCTGTGTCCATCACAGTCCATCGATAATGTTGGCCGGCGTCACGCAACCAACACATGAGTCTGAAGAGAGGTTTGGTTAGGAGTACAGTCTAAAGATCTCAACATTACTTTGGAATCAACTGAGCACTTGCTCCGCGTTTGAACTTCGGAACACGAATCCATGCTTAGAAGATGTGTAGTGCCGTGCTACAGCGTCCATTCTGGCGTTGCTGGGTGTGTGAAGAGTGTGGAAGCTGACCCTGACGAAATGACTGCTTGGCATTGCTTTGAAACGGCTTGCCCTCACGGTGCCTGCATTCACCTTGGACGGTAAAGTGGAAACCAAGGGAGCATCCAACAATCTAGCACCACTCAGACTCAACACGACTCTGACTCCAAAGGAATGTTTCCAAGAATCACAACAGAGGTTATCAGGCGCAGTAAGGCAACAGCTGATGATGGTAAAATCCCAGGAAGATGTCCTTTACAAGGTCAACACCGAATCAAAGATTATAGGTTACACAAAGATAGTTCACT
>JAWQFJ010023149.1:37500-51374 GCA_034096865.1 Theodoxus fluviatilis | reverse complement strand
AAGGTCCAGGTAAGTCGCTTCCAGGCCATCAGATCTCAGGACAGACTTCAGACCACAATCCTAACAGGCTATTCTTCATACACTACTAGTTCGATGACGAATTATATTAACACACATCGTCGTCTCCTCGATGGCTTCGAGCACGAGAGCTAATTATTAAACAACAGCGACTGTAGGGGAGAGGTGCGGCGGAGATCAGCTCCGATAACTAAGCGTGTCGAATCAAATGAACACAAGAACGACCAAACAACTGGTTAATAGCTGAAGGATCTAAGTAAGCAACGGATAAGGCATTGCTACGTAATTACATGGTGTAATTCAGTTTCTCGGGGTGAAGCAACGATTATTAACGGAACATCTTAAGCACACCAAAATATCCCGACAGATGAACCATTCGTGTTTTGTCAAGCCTAATCGTGTTTTGTTAATTTAAAAACACCCCCCAATAAATAATACGTTTGCATGTGCAACCAGAATTCGTCAATGTTCATTATATTTATAAAAAAAAAATAAAAAGGTGTGATATGATAGGGAATATAGTAGTTAAGCTGAAGAGAGGTATAAAAGGGCAATTGCCATTGCATCATACCGGTCAAAACGCACACAAGTCAACCTCATGTCCCCAAAATTGTAAAAACATACAAACACAACAATGCACACAACATACCCAACACACACCACACCCATCAACACGGCACACTTACACACAAACAACGAACACACACACACACACACCCACCATGCCAACACACACACAAGCAAAACAACACTCGCGGTTGCCCACGGAGTCGATGATGCTAATCAACACACGCTCGATGCAAACATTGTTGGTCGTGTGGGAAACTGGACAAACAACACGTTGGCCTGGTAGTAGCGCTCGGGGACTGGCCCCCTTATCCTAAACATGGACGAAACACCAAACCTAATGGGACAGTAGGAGGAGCTAGGGTAATGGAGGTTGATTGCTGCCGCGGCGCACGGAACGCAGAGACTCCGGGGTTCTGGTGCATGCACGGATCTCCTCTCTTTGGAGCATTCTTCAAACTGCTGACGGCCCACGTGGTTGCGGAACAGGCCAGCAGCCTGGTGTCCTAGGCACGTAACTATACAGCACTACAACAGACATACAACCCGCATATTGAGGGTTTTCCATTGACCGTCTTTTAGACCGGTCTTTGGCATCCAAGGATTTCTCTGATACATAGCGCACGTACCCCGGGGAGGAAATGACGTGCGGATGCAGGTAGCATACCATGGCAACAGTATTAGGGCCCGTCCAAAACAATTGGCCCGTAACACATGAACCGTGCCAGCAAAGAGAGCGACTATTACACAAGCATGGACTCTATGCTGATAACACAAAAGAATCCATCCTCTGACAATCATCATCTATTATTTAATTGACTCTTCCTCCCGTTTTGTGTTTGTCGAGAGAGAATCGAGCCGGCATATAGTCAGCATAGAGGCACCAATGCTTCCGTGAAGGCCTCAGATGCTGCGGAGCGGCTCATGTGGGGACGGGCCATGTGGGACGGGGCCCATAAGATTTGCATGGTGAGCTCCTGCATCCCACGTCAGTTCCTCCCCGGGGTACTTGCGCAGGGACAGAGAAATCCTGGGAGGCCAAAGACGGGCTACAAAGACGGTCAAGGAAAACCTCAATATGCGGAGTGATTGCCTGCGTGGCCGTGCTTGTGAAAAGTAGCGCCTAGGGACACGTGATCTGGCGGGCACGGTGCAGCCAACCACCGTGGCCAGTCAAGAAGTCTGAAGAGATGCTGCTGCGCAAAGAAAACGACCGCGGCCAACCAGCACACCACACGGGAAGGGCTCTGCATACTGCGGTCACGCCCGGGACGCCCCCATCCAGCTCTCCAGTCCCACTGACCCAGAGCGAATGTGTGATGCGTGCCTATGTTGTAGGGAAGCTGAGGAAAGAGCGCAGTCCATGACAAACTGTCTCTAACACCCGAACAAAGACTTGTCGCCCCAGGTCCCACACTACCAACAATAGTGTGCACGAGCGGGACATCAAGCCACCTCCGACCGTTCTCTGCGATGGGTCATATCCGGACGATGTGGGCGTCGTGGTGTAGTGTAGCTGTGTGTGGTGTGCTTGAGTGGTCGGGTGTGTGTGTGTGTGTGTGCGTGTGTGTGTGTGGGTGTGGTGTGTGTGTGTGCATGTGTGTTTGTATGTGTTTACAATTTGATAGGTTGCTGTGCGTTAAGTATTCATGTCAATGCCCTGATATATCTCCAACTTAAATACTATATCCCTATCATATACACACATTTAGTTTTTTTTTTTAAATAAAGAATTTGGTTGCAACATGCAACGTATTATTTTGGGGGTGTTTTTAAATAAACAAAACGATACGAAAAAACACGATGGTTTCATCTGTGGGATATTTTGTTAAGATATTCTTTAATCCTCACCGGAAGCTGTAACAGTTTACATACAGCCTTTTTATTTAGTCTATAAAGTTGTCGTCTGTAATCAACGTAGTTCGAGCTGATCCCACATTCGCTGTGTTAATAATTATCTTCTGCTCGAAAGCCAACTATGATCACAGTTAATAGAATTGTCATCTAACTTATTGCAAATCTTTTTGACTGAGTCTTATGCGAATCTACTACCTTGACCTTGTTCTTTATGTAATGAACAACATCACATACGCAGCAAGTAATAAGTTTTACCTCTCTCTTTCGCAGGGATCAATCACAGTAACGTAACCTGCAATGGCTGCAGGCAGCATCCAATTGGTGGCATTCGATGGAAGTGTGCCACCTGCCAAGACTTCGATCTCTGCAACCTTTGTTACCATGGCGACAAGCACGAACTAAGCCACCCTTTTTATCGCTACGAGAGCGAGGCGGCCACTGTGTGAGTAGCGTGTAGATTGCATCTATATGAGTAGTGTGTATACTGCATCTATATGAGTAGTGTGTATACTGCATCTATATGAGTAGTGTGTATACTGCATCTATAACAGTAGTGTGTATACTGCATCTATATGAGTAGTGTGTATACTGCATCTATATGAGTAATGTGTATACTGCATCTATATGAGTAATGTGTATACTGCATCTATATGAGTAGTGTGTATACTGCATCTATATGAGTTGTGTGTATACTGCATCTATATGAGTAATGTGTATACTGCATCTATATGAGTAATGTGTATACTGCATCTATATCAGTAGTGTGTATACTGCATCTATATGAGTAATGTGTATACTGCATCTATATGAGTAATGTGTATACTGCATCTATATCAGTAGTGTGTATACTGCATCTATATGAGTAATATGTATACTGCATCTATATTAGTTGTGTGTATACTGCATCTATATGAGTAGTGTGTATACTGCATCTATAACAGTAGTGTGTATACTGCATCTATATGAGTAGTGTGTATACTGTATCTATATGAGTAGTGTGTATACTGCATCTATATGAGTAGTGTGTATACTGCATCTATATGAGTAATGTGTATACTGCATCTATATGAGTAGTGTGTATACTGCATCTATATGAGTAGTGTGTATACTGCATCTATATGAGTAGTGTTATACTGCATCTATGTGAGTAGTGTGTATACTGCATCTATATGAGTAATGTGTATACTGCATCTATATGAGTAGTGTGTATACTGCATCTATATGAGTAGTGTGTATACTGCATCTATATGAGTAGTGTGTATACTGCATCTATATGAGTAGTGTGTATACTGCATCTATAACAGTAGAGTTATACTGCATCTATATGAGTAATGTGTATACTGCATCTATATGAGTAATGTGTATACTGCATCTATATGAGTAGTGTGTATACTGCATCTATATGAGTAGTGTGTATACAGTATCTATATGAGTAGTGTGTATACTGCATCTATATGAGTAGTGTGAAGACTGCATCTGTATGAGTAGTGTTTAAACTGCGTGTGCATGAATAGTGTCTAGACAGAGTCTGTGTAAGTAGTGTTTAGACAGCGTCTGTGTAAGAAGTGTTTAGGCTGCGTCTGTGTAAGTAGTGTCTAGACTGTGTCTGTGTAAGTAGTGTCTAGACTGTGTGTAAGTAGTGTTACCACTGCGTCTGTGTAAGTAGTGTACCACTGCGTCTGTGTAAGTAGTGTTTAGACTGCGTCTGTGTAAGTAGTGTTTAGACTGCGTCTTTGCAAGAAGTGTTTAGACTGCGTCTGTGCAAGAAGTGTTTAGGCTGCGTCTGTGCAAGAAGTGTTTTGACTGCGTCTGTGCAAGAAGTGTTTAGACTGCGTCTTTGCAAGAAATGTTTAGGTGTGCAAGAAGTGTTTAGGCTGCGTCTGTGCAAGAAGTGTTTAGACTGCGTCTGTGCAAGAAGTGTTTAGACTGCATCTGTTTGAGTGTGTTTTGACTGCGTCAACGTAAACTACAACTTTTTGATATGTGTTCAGATTGCGTCTGTGTCAGTAGTAAACAATGTGCGTATTTGTAGGTAGTGTGCAGAATGCATCTGTAGCTGTGCAGTTGGAACTGCCTCTTTGTAAGCTTGTCTCTCTGTGTAATGCTTTGAATTAGGCTTGGTTACTGTCAGGTTGCTTCTGTTACGTATGTGAGTGTTGTTGTAAATGGACATGCCATCCAAACATCATTTGAGCTGTGTTTCTCGTCCTTCAACTCTTCCATTTCCATGTTCAACGCAGGGTCAAGGTCGACTCGAGGGATCGAAGCCGGAAAAAGGAGCTCATGGGTTTGCTTCCAGGGGCAAAGGTCATGCGTGGCGTGCACTGGCAGTACGGCGACCAGGACAAGGACAAAAGTAAGGACCACCTCTTTACGCAGATGTCAAGGAATAGGGTCCTCTGGTCCTCTGGATAGTAGCGTCTATATGAAAGACCGCAAAGGCTTTATAAGCAACATAACCATCATTCCTGGCATCGTCATGCCCAAAATGTATATAAGTATCATTGTATCACATGTGGCTGGGAGAGAAGGAACAGCAGCACCTAACTTTCATCCATCCTCAGATTTTTTTCTCTCTCCTATTTAAAAAATATTTCTTGCCAAGGGTAAGGTTTTTAGTGAAAATCTCGGTTTGGAATACTTTTTATATCATAAGGCATGCGCCTATCATTCATCTACTGCGCTAATCATTCTATGTGCAACCCCCCCACCCCCACCCCCACCCCCACCCCCACCCCCACCCCCACCTCCACCCCCACCCCCACCCTCACCCCCACCCCCATCCACCAAGGAAGTCACACGTTCTCTTCCATAGTCTATGTAAACAATTCAGATAGTGTGTTTTGCTAGCCAGGCCTGACGCTACAAAGTTTACTTCAATTTAGTGGCTCAAAGCGAATTCTAAATGCAGAACACATCGGACGACGTCATCAATATTTTAATGTCATCAACGTCGTGCTTTGCGATAAAACCTCTCATTTTTGGCCGTAATTCCAAAAGGATGTAACAGATAACCTGCTTACTTGTATGCATTCTTTGTAGGGTAAAATCTCTCATTTTTGGCCGTAATTCCAAAAGGATGTAACAGATAACCTGCTTACTTGTATGCATTCTTTGTAGGGTAAAATCTCTCATTTTTGGCCGTAATTCCAAAAGGATGTAACAGATAACCTGCTTACTTGTATGCATTCTTTGTAGGGTAAAATCTCTCATTTTTGGCCGTAATTCCAAAAGGATGTAACAGATAACCTGCTTAATTTTATGCATTCTTTGTAGGGTAAAATCATACTTTCTACCAATTTTATTAGGATCCGTTTTGCACATTTTAGTTATTTTGCAGAATAACTAGCTTACTCACTAACTGACGAACCTCAGCGGAAATAAAAAGAAGAGAACAATGCAAATAGTTTTTTGTACCGTTCGAAATGGAACGAATCTAAAGATAAAGAATGGAAGAGAGTTAAACACACATTGCATTAATAATTGTTCTCATCGCTGTCGTCGGCACGCTCATCGTCGACATCGACACCAACAATTCAAATACTGACACAACCGTGAACGTTGCTGTCGTCTTTTTTGTCCATAATCGTCATCTACATCATCGTCAGCGGTGTCACCACCACCACCACCACCACCACCACCACCACCACCACCACCACCACCACCACCGCCACTCCCACCATCGCCACCGCCACCCCTACCACTGCCACCGTCACCGCCACCATCGCTATCCACACCCCCACCGCCACCCTCACCCCCCTCCACCACCGCCACCAACCCCCCCCCCCCCGCCATCACTGCCACCGCCACCCCACCACCACCACCACCACCACCCTCACCACCACCGCCGCCGCCACCGCCACCCCCACCACCCCCACACCCCCAACTTATATTTGGTTACACTATTTTCCATAGCAATAAACGCTTTCCTTTTATAATTAAGCTGATAAATGAATTGCATTCCTATGAATACTTTACTTACTTAAAAAATTCCAAGAGCTTGAAACTTATCACTGCTCTTTGTCTACATTCATCTTCCTTCCCACCACAACTGATCTGGCTCTCTCTTCCTTCCTACAGGCGGAAACCACCTGGTGGGGGAGATCACCGAGGTGGGGACGTGGACGGGGGGGTTGAGGAGAGGGGGGGTTAGGGTCTTGTGGGAGGGCAGCACCGAGAAGTCGCAAGCCAAAGGTTACAGGGTCGGGGGAGAGGGCAAGGTCGACCTGATGGCCATGGAGGAGGGCAAGTTTGGAACATTCTATGTGGACCACATGCCTAAAATAGGTGAGTAACCTGGTGAGGAGAGAGAGAGAGAGAGAGAGAGAGAGAGAGAGAGAGAGAGAGAGAGAGAGAGAGAGAGAGAGAGAGAGAGAGAGAGAGGGGGGGAGGGGGATAGAGAGGGGATGAGGAAGAGAGAGGAAAAGAGACGGAGAGAGAGGGGGGGGGGGGAGTGGGAAAGAGAGAGATGGAGAGAGTGGAGAGAGAGGGGGGGAAAGTGAGAGAAGTAGAGAGAGAGAGAGAGAGAGAGAGAGAGACAGGCAGGCAGGCAGACGGACAGGCAGGCAGGCAGGCAGGCAGGCAGACAGGCAGGCAGGTTGACAGGCAGACAAATGGAGCGACGGACGGACGGATGACTGAAGCGTGCGTACACCAACACACATTGTCCTGATTAGAAACGACTGGTTATTTGGACAACAACTACGACAGACGAAACGACAGAAGTGGAAGGTGACCAGACAGGAAGATGCGGTAATGAGAAAGGAAGCTGTCTTCGCTTCAGACGTGCTGCACACGGTGGAGGTGAAGCTGAAGGCAGGAGACAAGGTGGTGGTCAACACGGACTTTGAGACCTTCAAGAAGTTGCACCAGGAACACAGCATCAAGTGGAACAGAGGCATGAAGCAGGTGGGTGCAATTGGCAACGCTTGTGTGGGCAGTGTGAGTGTGTGTGTGTGTGTGTATTTGTGTGTGTGTGTGTGTGTGTGTGCGTGCGTGTGTGTGTGTGTATGTGTGTGTGTGTATTTGTGTGTGCGCGCGTGTGAGTGTGTGTGCGTGTGAGTGTGTGTTTGTGTGTGTGTCTGTGTATGTATGTACATATATGTATTGTACATCAAGGACAATATGCGTACGTGGTTTTCGAAACGCGAGCGAAATATGCGTAATGGGAAACTACCCCAGACAAAATTATTTGAAAATATCTCAAGGAAGCTTGTCCGCATGAGGCACGAAAGGGAGAGAAAAGCGATTGAAATCGCACTCAATGACTGCTTCAAAGCACCCTCAGCTAGCTGCAAGATCGACACGGCAACTGTCTTATCAACACTTCCAAATGCAATGTCTACGAATCCTGGAAAATATTCCTATCCAACCGTGGAGACATGAAATAGAAATACCCCCACCAGAGTGGACCCCACCAGAATGTGAATTCCCCTTGCAAGAGACAGCTGTCACGATCAGCGCACTACCATCACGCCACGCACCAGACCCTGACGGTGTTGCATATGAGCACGTGAAGCAAAACAAACAAGCACTCGCCCCAACATTTACACATCTCATGAACATCTGTGCAACCAACAAGCGCATACCACAGGACTGGAAACACGCAATCATCACTCTGGCCTAGAAGAAAAATGGCGGCGCAATCAAGTTGAGAACTGGCGACCGATTTCCTTCCTTTGCACGAGCTACAAGCTGTACATGAAGATGATCCAACGGACAGTGATGCCGTGGATAGTTTTGAGACGGGCAGGCTTTCAAGTCGACAGAAAGGTTCGATGCCGCGTAATTGGCTCCAGGAGCACGTTTTTACTCTCAAGACAGAAATCATGGACTTCCTCCACCAGTCTTCTAAAATGTATATCTCTTTCACTGATATCAAGGATGCATTCGGCAGCATAGACCACCAACCGATGATGTAAGAGCTTGAGCAGATGGGATACTCCGAGCAGGTGATCGAGATCGCGCGCGACATACGAGCTCGTATATACATAATTCACGTTTCAGGTGAGAACAACAGGAGGTCTCATCGACACTGTGACAAGGTCCAGAGGAATACAAGAATGTCCCTGGTCAGTGATAATTTTCGAACAGGAAATTGACAAGTGGCTCAGATGGATCAGGCGAGACTACACGATGCCTTACATCCCGAACCCCGCCCAGGGATACGTGGATGATGTCGTTCTGGTCCAAAGGAGCCAGGATGAGATCAAAGCAGCTGGAAGAAAGACTGACTGCGTGGAACACGCGGGTATGCAAATTAAAAATAGAAAATGCGCCCTGATCGGCTGATGCATGGTCACCGCAGTGGAAACAACTGGTACAAGAATGATGCCACATCGCCCACGGCGCTGACCATACATAGCTTTACGATTCCTAGGATAGAGAGAACACAGGCCTATCGATACTTAGGATACGACATAGATCTGAGATCGAGTTTACAGAAAAGGCAGCTGAAAGAAATCATCAATGAATTTAAGGAGACGCTGGAGAAGATCGACAGGTCGCCTCTCGACATCGGCACCAAACTGCAAGCAGCTCACACCATGGCAGTATCAAAACTATTTCTTCTTCCCTAACATCACATTCACAGTGAAAGCGCTCGACATCCTAGAAGATGTCTTAGTCATCAACATCAGATCGTGGCTGGGCCTAAACGACCCGTCAACCCGATCGTTCATATTTGTTCCACTTAGCAAAGGAGACCTCGGAGTTCTCTGCCCTTGCATAGTGTACCATGCAAAGAAGCTATCGTTCTCTCTCACCGTGCTCAATAATGACGACGACCAAACAAGAGCCACCGCGCGCTGTTCACTGCAGCTCCTTCTGACCAAGCGAAAAGGCAAACGCCAGGAAAATCCTGATGAAAACAACTTTGCTGGGTATAGGACAGATGTCAAGTACAAACTTGACAAGGAATAATAATAATAATAATAATAATAATAATAATAATAATAATAACAACAACAATAAAAATAACAACAACAATAATAACAACAATAATAGTAATAATAATAATAATAATAATAATAATAATAATAATAATAATAATAATAATGATGATGATAATAATGATAATAATAATAATAATAATAATAATAATAATAATAATAATAATAATAATAATAATAATAATAATAATAATAATAATAATAATAATAATAATAATAATAATAATAATAATAATAATAACAATAATAATAATAATAATAATAATAATAATAATAATAATAATAATAACAGTTTATTCATACGCACATAACTTCCCTTGACAGGCAAGCTCATGGTGTTTACAATCCAAAGAATCAACACTCACACAACCACTCAACACCACATTCCCACAAAATCACACACAACACACATAAACAAAAAACAAAAACTAAGATCCAATTGAACAAATAAAACCAATATACAACATACACAGCACTTGCCGGCCAGGGCCCGTATTCACAACGGCGATTTATCTTTTTAACACGCGATTTATCCCCTAGCCCCGCGTTATCTTCATCGGTTAGATAAGGTACGCTCATCAAAGGATCCTAGGTTGCGCTTTGCTATATATACTGGTTTCCAGCCAAGGGAGAGCGGAACAGGCAGTTGGAATCGTCTGAGTTGAGAGATAAATCGGAGTTAAAATAAATCGCCGATAAATCGCCGTTGTGAATACGGGCCCAGGTCAAGTAAGGCGAAGCAGCTCAGCGGGAAAGGCGGATCGGAAGAGGTGGGTCTTTAGAGCACTTTTGAACTTGGGCAGAGTGTCAGAATGACGAACTGAGAGAGGGAGACTATTGCAGGTTACAAGTCCAATATAGGAGAAGGCACGGTGTCCTTGAGTTTTCTTATTACGGCGGGGGACCTTGAACATTCTAGAGTCAGCAGCTGAGCGTAGAGATCTGGAGGGCGTGTAGACTGCAAGAATTTCTGTAAGAGCGTGTGGTGCGGTGTTGTCGATGGCCTTGAAGCACAAAGTAGCAAGTTTATAATCTATCCTCTGAGAGATGGGGAGCCTGTGAAGTGCATGTAGGAGTGATGAGACATGGGTACGCTTGGGACATCGAAAAACTAGCCTAGCAGCACAATTCTGAACTTTCTGGAGTTTGTTAAGCAGAGTGTCAGGGATGCCAGCGAGAAGAGAGTTTCCATAGTCGAGACGAGACGGGACAAGTGATGTGATGAGCGTTTTGGTGGCCTGCTGAGAAAGATAATGACGAATGGTACTAATTTTCCTTAGTGAATCGGCGACAAACCCACTGGATTCATCTCAATGAACTTTGCGCCAGACTGAAGGTTAGAGGAGATGGCAACTACGTGCTCTGTGAGGAGAAGAAGTAGAAGTACCTTAACGACGCGACGATTGCTTTGCGTTCCTCAAGAGCCAGTAAATAGACCAGCAATGGAAGTTAAAGAAGTCAGGGCAGAATTGCGCGAGCAGCAAGCATCGACTACAGCCTATCGCCCTGCCACGTCTCAAACCTCAAGCTAAACGACAAACTGACAATGTTTGTGACGAAAGAAAGACTGCAGCTTGTCGAATGCATCACTCTACTGCACACCTACTACCCTACAATCGACTCCAAAGTGTGTAGCAGGTGTGGATTTGCGTCAGAGACAGTCATATCCTCAACGGTTGCAGAGATAGCAAGGACGCAATTCAAAAACGACACAACAGGGTACTAGAGATTCTGCGTAGAGCTGTTGATGAGGTTTACCCCCGTGCTGTGCTTCTCACCAACCAGACTGTGTCCCAGACCCTCTCACAAACAGCAGTTTCCCGTTCGATGGAGTGCGCCACGCCAAGCCAGACCTGTGTATGGTCGACAAAGAAAGTGGTGCGTAATAGTGATCTCAATCCCATCCGATGCTTTCGTCAAAGGTTGCTACAAAGCAAACTTTGACAAGTATTTCCCACTTTGTACAGAAATCCAGAACACTGGATTCCACTGTAGAATTTGTGTTCTCATAATAGAGTCACTGGGAAGTGTTCACAGTCGTGTAAGCAGTGGACTGCACGTGTCAGGAATAGCCAAATCAAGGGCAAAAAGCATTGCTGGGTAAATGTCTGTCAGTACTATGGTACTGCTCCCCTGAAGACGGAGTGTGGCTGCATATATGGCGGGGTGTTCAGAAACAGTCACACACGCAATCATCTCATCCACTTGGGTGATCCTGGGAGTGTTTAGCCCAGGTACGCAACAACAACAACAACTATGGTACGATTTCACAAAATCTTGAGACAGAGGTGCAAACAAGTTTAGCCTGGGTGAAAAGTGAGACTGTATGAACATCGGTGTCATTGCCTGGAAGACCAACAATCGGCTGAATGAACAATTGACTTCTGACTGATTAATCAACTGCCACACAGTCGAAGGGAGGTAATAGAAATTCCGTCCCGTAGGTTACTTGATTTTTGGCTGGCATTCATCTGACCTGCTGTTGCAGAATGAACCCATCCACTGATCAATGCATGCAGCCATTGTACTAGTAGCATAAATAAGGCTCTGCTACTGTGCATATTTTTTTAATGGAATATTCCCACCCCAGATGTCTGAGAGTTCATACCTGCTTGAACTGACTGAAAATGTTCTATCTGATCAGTTGATGATTTTAATGATGAAGAATGTTGTGAACCAGGGAATGCACATGACAGTAACTTGGTGAAGGTAACTTGCTCAGTTGGAGAGAGGTGGATGGAATGGAATTCTACGTAAGTTTTGAAGGATGCTATGTACCATTAAGAGTGTTGCAGCTGTAAGAAACCTCTGGGCTGTTGTTTTCAGGCGGTTGTGAATGTCTGATGTTGCATTTCATTTTGTATGTACCTATTCATGTGTGCAGACTTGCACTATTTGTTCTCACGAATAAAGCCATTTTGATGTATGTATGTATGTGTGTGTGTGTATATGAGAGAGAGAGAGAGAGAGAGAGAGAGAGAGAGAGAGAGAGAAGCGTGTAGCGGTGTTTTTAATTTTGTCACATTATCAGACATGAGGCTTTATCAAGAATAGAAATAAAAATATTAACCAACTTGGTTCGGGTTATAGTTATCTTAGCGTAGGTTAGCCATGCTCATCTTCGTTTCGTCTGAGTTCGTTCCGTTCCTTTAACGTTCGCTTAACTAAGCTCAGCTTCATTCCGCTTATTTTCGCAAGATCATTTCATTTCTATGTAGGGTACATGTACAAGTCTGGTGCAAAATATTTTTCTGTTCATTTTGTTCCGTTTTGTGTGTTTTTCCCTTATTTTTCTTTCTCTTTTAAAAAGTCAACAGTTTTTTCATTCTTTAATGCGCTCCCTTGTTTATTCCACTTGCTTGCGTCATGATGACCCATCACTTTCTCTCCTGACCCCCGACAGTGTGTGGAGGAGGTGGGCACGGTCGTGCGGTCCAACGACCCGTCCTACTTCAAGGTGCAATTCCAGGACGCCCAGACGTGGTACGTGCTGTCCGTGTGCGTGGACAGAGTCCACTCCTTCAAGAAAGGGGACATCGTCCGCATCCTGGACAACTACAACGCAGTCATGGAGCTGCAGCAAGGACACGGAGGCTGGAATGACAAGATGGAAGCTGTGAGTAGTGGACGTGATGGATGGATGTACGGAGTATTACGGCCTCTCAGCCTTTGTAGGTAATGTACGGCCTGTAACCATGACAACCACACAAACAGTTCCGAGAAAGCGCAAGTCAAGTCACGATGTCTCTATTTACTCGCCTCTTACGAATCGTATAGGGAGACACGGTGGGTCAATTCTTTTGCCCCCACCCCACAGGGGGAGAGTAGGAGGCGGAGGATGGATGACGTTGAGGGTGGGAGGGGGTTGATGAGACAGTAAAACTTTCGAATGCGGGCAATCATGCCAAAGCAGTTTAGTAGGAAACATCTGATTGGCTGATTGTTGCACCGCGTTCCTGCGGTAGAGCTTGCTTTTTTAAACATTATATTGTAGACAGTACTATCTATTTGAGACAATTTGGCTGGAAACATTCTTAGACACGTATTTCTCAATGACTAAAAGTACTATTCTTATATTTTCGTATTTATGTACGAATCTGGACAGAGTAGAAAATGCAGTAATCAGGTGGAAGGTAAGAGGACAACAACGTACGTGCGTGCGTGCGTGCGAGCGTGCATGCGTGCATGCGTGCGTGCGTGCGTTCGCTTTTACTGAAGATAGGTAAGGATGATGTAAGAGGGATGTTTGAGTTCCAAAGATGTTTGTACACTTTCCAAAATCCACTTTACTTAAACTTCATGACACACCGTACTGCCCATACGCAAAGTCAAATTTGGTGTTAATCTAAAACAATTCTTCTGATCTTGCAAAAAGTATAATCATCATTTCTGTACAGGGTGACAGCAGTAACACCTCGTGTACACTCACTCTTTCATCGTTCTCTCTCTCACCAGTCTTTCTCGACTTTCAGCAGTCTGTCT
>JAWQFJ010023149.1:22500-27500 GCA_034096865.1 Theodoxus fluviatilis | reverse complement strand
TCAAAGTTAGTTTTTTACTTTCCAGTTTGCTTGGATTGGTTGGTTTCATAGGAACATTCACGAGAGAATACGAAAATGCCCTCAATGGACATATCCACATCAGTGACAAGGAATGCCACCTTTATGTCGAAAAGCTATTATCTTTCTATGGTCGCTTAATTTGCATATCACGTCACAGGGCAAGGCTGACGTCAACGCGGCAGACTCCGAGGGCCGCACTCCACTGTACCTGGCGGTGTGCCAGAACAATCTCCAGATGGTGGAGATGCTCCTTGACTCCAGTGAGTGACGTCATGTCGTGCTCCAGTGCATGACGAATTTCGTCCTGAAGTGGGAAATGACGCAGAGAGAAAGAGAGAGAGAGAGAGAGACAGAGAGAGAGACAGAGAGACAGAGAGAGAGAGAGACAGAGAGAGAGAAAGAGAGAAAGAGAGAGAGAGAGAGTGAGTGAGAACGAACGAACGAAAATTTTATTGTGAAGGCCTACCGGCCCATTACAATGAAAAGAAAGTAACGCGATGCATGAACAAGATCGTGCGAATAACATCAGAACTGGAAGTCAGCCATGGGAAGTCCGCATTGCACGAACAGTCTACGAGAGAGAGAGAGAGAGAGAGAGAGAGAGAGAGAGAGAGAGAGTGAAGGGTTGATCAGGTGTCCCAGTGATCAGGGGGTAAAGTGTAATGCGGTTAGAGATCCAGACCTGGTAATGAGTCGCCGAATAAAACTGCACCGTTATATTTTTACCTGTATGTGTGTGTGCGTGCGTGCGTGCGTGTGTGTGTGTGGTGTGTGTGTGTGTGTGTGTGTGTGTGTGTGTGTGTGTGTAAAACCAGTGTATTTCTCCATTCTGTGTTTTGATTTATCAGATCGATGAAGATATAATGTCACTGCCATAGCCGATTTACTATCAGTTTGGGAATATGTATCCCAGATCTAAATATACAGCATCGAGTTTTGTTGTTCACAAAACAAGGGAACCACTTTTACCAATCTTAATTTCTCTGGCTACTTAAACATTGTTTACTCCAAGAAAAGTAAAGATTTGAAGAAAAAAAGGTATTCAATCCACATATTCACAGAGACTTTGTTTTCCTTTCAGATGCCGACCAGAAGATTGCTGACAAAGATGGGAATACACCCCTGCACGCCAGCTATCTTCCGGATCATCGACTGCCAAACGCTGTACGATTGTTCTGTAGTCTTGGCTTAGGACTATTTTCAGTTATTCTTTTTTGTTTTTCTGTTCACATGATTACATTTTAACAGAGGGACAATCTATTCTATATTATTGCGTCAATGGTGACATTTCGTCGTGTATGACGCCTTGAATTTTTTTTAAGAATTGGATGGAACGTTGGAAGGGAAGTATTCGTTTTTCCTTTTGATGGACAGGGACAGATTGGTGCAGGGTCAAGAGTGCGCTGGGAAAGTAGCCTAGGAAAGGCCAAGTCTCGGATGAAAGTTTGGTTCCACCGGAAAGCCAGGGATCGGACGTTTCAAGTTGGAGGAGAAGTGTTGGCTCTGATTCCACTTGTTGAGAATCTCTTTGCAGCCAGGCTTGGTGGCCCCTTCAAGACCACAGAGAAAGGGGAGAGGTCAATTATGTTATTGAAATTCCAGGCAGGCGAAGTGGCAGGAGGTCCGCGACATGTCGTAACACTGAAAGGATACAATAAGCCAGAGGAGGTTGCGTGATCTGTAGTAGTAATCCGACAGAGCGAGAAGAGTGAAGTGGAGGAGGAAGAGCGAGAAGAGTGAAGTGGAGGAGGAAGAGCGAGAAAAGTGAAGTGGAGGAGGAAGAGCAAGAAGAGTGAAGTGGAGGAGAAAGAGCGAGAAGAGTGAAGTGGAGGAGGAAGAGCGAGAAAAGTGAAGTGGAGGAGGAAGAGCGAGAAGAGTGAAGTGGAGAAGGAAGAGCGAGAAGAGTGAAGTGGAGGAGGAAGAGCGAAAAGAGTGAAGTGGAGGAGGAAGAGCGAGAAGAATGAAGTGGAGGAGGAAGAGCGAGAAGAGTGAAGTGGAGGAGGAAGAGCGAGAAGAGTGAAGTGGAGGAGGAAGAGCGAAAAGAGTGAAGTGGAGGAGGAAGAGCGAGAAGAATGAAGTGGAGGAGAAAGAGTGAAGTGGATGAGAAAGAGCTAGAAGTGTGAAGTGGAGGAGAAAGAGTGAGAAGAGTGAAGTGGATGAGAAAGAGCGAGAAGAGTGAAGAGGAGGAGGAAGAGCGAGAAGAGTGAAGTGGAGGAGGAAGAGCGAGAAGAGTGAAGAGGAGGAGAAAGAGCTAGAAGTGTGAAGTGGAGGAGAAAGAGTGAGAAGAGTGAAGTGGATGAGAAAGAGCGAGAAGAGTGAAGAGGAGGAGGAAGAGCGAGAAGAGTGAAGTGGAGGAGGAAGAGCGAGAAGAATGAAGTGGAGGAGAAAGAGTGAAGTGGATGAGAAAGAGCTAGAAGTGTGAAGTGGAGGAGAAAGAGTGAGAAGAGTGAAGTGGATGAGAAAGAGCGAGAAGAGTGAAGAGGAGGAGGAAGAGCGAGAAGAGTGAAGTGGAGGAGGAAGAGCGAGAAGAGTGAAGAGGAGGAGGAAGAGCGAGAAGAGTGAAGTGGAGGAGGAAGAGCGAGAAGAGTAAAGTGGAGGAGGAAGAGCGAGAAAAGTGAAGTGGAGGAGAAAGAGCGAAAAGAGTGAAGTGGAGGAGAAAGAGCCAGAAGAGTGAAGTGGAGGAGGAAGAGCGAGAAGAATGAAGTGGAGGAGAAAGAGTGAAGTGGATGAGAAAGAGCGAGAAGAGTGAAGTGGAGGAGGAAGAGCGAGAAGAGTGAAGTGGAGGAGGAAGAGCGAGAAGAGTGAAGAGGAGGAGGAAGAGCGAGAAGAGTGAAGTGGAGGAGGAAGAGCGAGAAGAGTGAAGTGGAGGAGGAAGAGCGAGAAGAGTGAAGTGGAGGAGGAAGAGCGAGAAGAGTGAAGTGGAGGAGGAAGAGCCAAGAACCCTGAGAGTCATGTGAGTGCTCCTCCTGATACTAAACTCAGCAAGTCAAAAAATTAATGACAAGCACACTAAGCTGAGGTGGAGGAGTTGTGCCAGCATCTCAAGACACTGCATAGCAGCGTGCCTACACATGCTCTCTTGGCTGTGCATGACACGCAATCGGTGAACAAAGATGTACAATCATTTAGGCGCTATCGTGTGGTTGGAGAGAAGCAGTACGTGCAGTTCTTGTTAGACAATGGGGTGACCTAGCCAGGGAGCATAGAGCTCCCCATGTGAACTTGTCAAAAGACAGACGATAGTTGACGCTTGTGCATCTACTATCGCAAATTGAATGACAACCAATGTAGATACATATCCTATTCCTCGCACTGAAGACTGCATTGATGTTGTCGGAATTGCCAAATCTATAATCAACATAAAATACCTGAAAGGATACTACACCGTTCCCCCGACTCAAAAACCCATGGGAATGTCAGCCTTAGTAATACCAGACAGTAAATAGCTGTGCACTGTTTTACCATTTGGGTTGAGAACTGCACATGCAACCTTCCAGAGATTACCCGATTGTATTGCCCAGGGAGTACCGGAATGTCAAAGCTATTTTGATGATAGTGGTTTGTGTAGAAGCAACTGGCGCCCAAACATTGTCAATCTCAGGGAACTCTTCAACAACCTAGATCAGGCTTGCCTGAATGTTAGTATGAAAAAGAGTGAACTTGGCTCTGCAACCCTTACCTACTTAGGGCACAAAGTAGGGAACGGCTGTGTGAGGATGCAAGATAGCGAGGTCAAGGCCACTAGAGAATTATCAGTGCCAAGGACCAGAAAGGCTCTCCAAAGGTTCCAGCTGGGCGGCAAACCTTCAGCTTGATGGTGGATGCCAGCGACACCACGATGGGCACGGCCCTCATCCATGCTGATAAGAAAGGGTTGACCATCTAGTGGCGTACATCTCGAAGAAGCTCGTACGCTACCAGCAGAACCACTGCACCATCCAGAAAGAGGCTCGGGGGTTCGTATCAGCCCTACAGTTGTTCGAGGTATATCTGCGACATGCCTCTGCCCCATTTGTAGTTTACACAGACCACAACCCTCTTGTCTTCCGTGGAACCTTGCGAGGAAAGAACCAGCGTCTACTGAGGTAGAGATTTGCCTTACAAGAAAACGCCCTGGACATTCGAAACGTCCCTGGTCGTGTGGATGCTGTGGCAGAGCGCTTGTTCCGCCCTGAGAGGTGTGCCCGCATCGAGGACGCGACGTCTGACGAGACGAAGACAGACTCATGGCTGTGCAGTGCACTGAACTTCCTGTGTTGGCGTGTGGGCGTGTGGGCGCCTGGACTCTCTGGCACAGGGCAGCCGTGAACTGTCCACGTGGCGGGACTGTGTTGACTTGTCGCATGGACTGCTGGGGCAGGGTGAGGTGGACTTGTGGAGCACTGTGGGACTGACTCCTGCCTTGGTGAATAAGATGTATGGGTGCGCTTGGGTAGTTTTAAATAAAACCTCTATGGCACTTTTATTTCCTGGAGGAAGGGAGGGATACTGCGAATTGCGTCAGGGGTGACATTGCGTCATGAATGACGTCTTAGTAAAGTAACGGGACTGGCACAGGGCCACAACTTTAGATAAGCACCCCTGGATGGACTTTTAACAACATATATATTCATATGCTATTACCCCCTAGAATGTTCATTTCCACCACACATTCTGATCATATGCCTGTTCTCTTTTAAACTTTTGAATGAACCGGCTGTATTATGGGTTTTTGTGTTGCGGAGTTTACCATTCACAACCCATAACTTCAAAAACGAACGTTTGCCTCATGTCCAGTTCGCGAAATTATCTGGCCAAAATGCAACAAAGTTCATGGGTTAGATGACATTGTTACTCTCACAATGTCTTAATTATCATTTGTAATTACTGAACTTCTAAGATACGCAAGTGCAATTATGGTCGTAATTGGCAATGTATCCAGGCAAATTGTAGTATGAAAACGCAATGATACGTGGTCGTTAAATCGCAAAGAGTGTATG
>JAWQFJ010023149.1:15000-17500 GCA_034096865.1 Theodoxus fluviatilis | reverse complement strand
ACCTGTTGAAGTTTCCGTCACGATTTCCCCGTCATTCCCCTGGATGTATGCCCATATCAATAAAAGCTCTTGCTAAATGTGTTTCATTGTTCTGTCTCTCATTTTTACGGAACACCAGCGTGTAATCCTGGTGTCGGAAACCAAACTCCTTCCTCCGGATGGAGAAATGCCGGAATAGCAGAGGTTCTATGAGGCCTTGCAGAATGACAGCACATGAAAGGTGAACAACATGAAACCAGGACTTTTCATGAATTTAATACATACGTCACAATGCGTACATCAAACGCAGCTCTACCCTGCTTGAGCCTCAATATGTTCAATACTTGTTAATACTGTGTCGATTCATTGCAAATGCTCATACCCATTCACAGTGATCACTTCAATCAGAACCGTATTCGTTACAGTTATGCGGGTAAAGCAAGTTTGTTCTCGTTTTGAACATGTCGTTGGCGAAAATACTACTACCGCACTGATTTCTTTCGCGATGAACTTGTGACATAATAACAAAGATATATTTTAACTGTATGACATTTACCCAGTCGAACGCCTGATATGTGCTGTGCCGGTTGTCTAAATCAGCATTAATCAAGTACCGGTACCACGGTGTTCAGCCGAGGAAATATGTTCTATTGAACCTCAATGTCGAATGATGTGTATTCCTAATTCCATATTTCTTTCTATGCTGTTTCCTGCGGGTAAGTGCCAACTGAGTTTGGACCATGCAAGCAGTCTTGCACATCGAGTTCTCCAGAGAAACGTGTAAATGCTGAGCTTGAGAGGACGCTAAAGATGCCAGGGGAAAGAAGGGCACAGAACCGGCATTAAACGATTGAGTTGCATCAACAGTGACAAAAAGGAATTGGGCTTTATACAGCGAGTCCTCCACGTCTGGGTTGCAAAGCGCTGTTCGCTTTACCCCCGTATCATTGGACCACTTGATTCTGTTTTCACTGGCATCTAGTGACTTGGTGACAAACAGATAGGATGCACAGTCAGACACCACCACCGTCTTCACTCCCTAGGACGTATTTCAACCCAGTGCTGGCTCATGGCAGTATACACATGTCCATCACGCTACGTCGTGCCCACACTACCATCACAGGTACGCGGTTAAACTCCTTGAAGGCGCGAGTCACTGCGAGTTGTCAACTCGCTCAAACTTGCAACGCTAGGTTCCATACAGCTTCCAAAGCGGCAACCGTGCGTGACACTTGGTGCAGCCAGTGGAAGAATCAACAAGCTGCAGTGGTGTCACTTCTGCCGTCTGCTGCCTGCGTTCATTCCGCTTCTGCCAAATCCCGCACGTGTGTGCACCGCCCATCCTTACAGTGTGGCTGTGGGAGAAACTAGTCAAGAGCAGTCAATTGTCCAGCGTGAAAGAACCTGTCTTCTTTGTATTGCACGTGTGTACACCGCCCATCCTTACAGTGTAGTTGTGGGAGAAACTAGTCAAGAGCAGTCAATTGTCCAGCGTGAAAGAACCTGTCTTCTTTGTATTGCACGTGTGTACACCGCCCATCCTTACATTTTGACTGTGGGGGAATCTAGTCAAGATGAGTAAATTGTCCAGCGTGAAATAAGCTGTTTTGTTTTTATTGCTATCCTATCTTTGAAGTGAGCACAGCAATGGACTTAGCCTAGTAACCCTGGATTAGTCTGTGAACCCGAGTCAGTATTGACTCTGGCACAGTTCGCAATGAATGCGAAATAGACTTGACCATTCGCATTACACCATTGTGCCAAAAATAGTTCGTTCTGATACTATTTTTCTCTTCACGTTTTACAGAAATCATTCAGATGTCAAAACTTGTTTCCATTTCAACACAAACATTTTATTTTATCGAATAAACGCTTGTTTATTGCCCCAACAAGAGTAAGTTATGAGTTTTGTGTGTGCGAAATAGTCTTAGACCTACTTTAACGGCGTATGTCAGGAGCAGATCGGCTATCCCACAAGCATCTCGTGTGACTTCCTCATGCACATTTCGGACGAAATCCTTCCATCACGTGATGTCAACTGGGCTAGAGACACTTTCGCCAGTAGGCGAAGTCTCTAGTGAACTAGAATGACTCAGGATCAGACAGAAATCTTCCCCGCTTTGAACGCTTCTGTAGTGCTGAAGCTTGTTCTCTCTCCTCAAAGCTATATATTTTGTGATCACTGTTGGACCGTCAGTCATTATCCTAAAACAGATTGTAATCTTTTCCGTAGCTGGAAAAACCAAACATTATCAGTCGAAAAATATATGCAGTACAATACGACACTTTACATTGATACTTTACGCATTCCCAATAGAAAATGTGCATGCTTATCACAAAAAGAAACACCACAAAACAAGCAGTAGACGTAAATATTAAATAAAAGCTTTCATAATACATTTCTCCCAAAATGAGTCGCACGGAAAATTGTATGATTGTCAGGTTTTAAAGTCTTCGTAATATACAGTAAATGTTCTTCAAAATGACACCAAAGGCATTATTATATGTGCAGTGGTTGCTT
>JAWQFJ010023149.1:10000-12500 GCA_034096865.1 Theodoxus fluviatilis | reverse complement strand
GTCTCACTGTGTAATTCGTAAGCGGCGACTGACTGGAGAAATCGTAACTGCATTCGCTCTCACTCTAACCAACTCTATTGATCTTCGCGATCAGTGACCTTACATAGCCTTTAAAGGCTCAGGGCCGCAAACTTTCAGTCATTCATTCATTCATTCATCCCTTCGTTCTTTCTTTATTCGTTCGTTCGTTCGTTCATTCATTCGTTCGTTTAATGTTTTCATTAGTTTGTTGATTCATTCACCCATTTGTTGCGATGACAGTGAGTTTGACGTTGGTCTTCCTTCCTCTTTCATTCCGTCATGACAGGAAACTGTTCAGTGTCTGTTGGCGGCCGACGCATCACTCCTTCGTAATTTGATATTCCTGCGTAGCACTACAATGCGCCTTGGTGGTGTTTAACTTTAGAAGAGTGACCATTCTTGAATGGGTCATGTGCGGGTAATAACAGTCAAGGGTGAATGTTCGTCACCAAGCACAGGGATGCAACTGCAATGGGCTCCGTCGCTGAAGAGCTGCAAAGCACAGCTTGGGCTGTCCCTTAGTGAATGTGGAAGAAACAGTCATCAGTCTATGTCAATTTTTGATACCTTCATGTACCTCTGTGTCACAAAAAAACTGCAAAACACCTGAGGCTGTCTCAACGAGGACGTGAAAGAAACAGTCGTTGGATTTGACGAGCTATGTCAGTACTTTGACCTTGAACTCAAGAGATACCTCTGTGTCACCAGAGAGCTGCAAAACAGTTGAGGTTGTCTCTGTGTGGATGTGGAATAAACAGTTATTGACCTGAGGAGGTATGTCAATCATTTGACCTTGAACTCAAGAGATACCTCTGTGACACCATAGAGCTGCAAAACAGTTGATGTTGTCTCAGTGTGGATGTGGAATAAACAGTTAAGGTCTGACGAGCGATGTCCGTTCCTTGGCCCAGAACCCAGAGGTTACATCTCTGTATCAACCTGATCTTCCTGTGGCTGCCTGTCTCAGTGCTGCTGGAGGAGTCAGGAGAGCATGAGGACCACCACTTTCCAGCTAAAGAGAGAGGTATGTGGCAGTGTACACTATATAAACAGATAAAGGTGTAATTTTACATAGCGGCTTATCGCCCATGCCTGGGTTTCAAACCACTTTACTCTACATCCCTGCTCACTGGGCCGCCCGATGAGTACTTCACTGACACCAGACAATAGTGACAGTCAGGTTTGACAAACAGTCAGGTACCAGCACCGACTCCACTCCCTGACAAGTATTCCAACCCGATAACGGCTCATGGCCGCTTTCACGGCATACCCACACAACAGTGCGCCATTGCTGTCCTCTCAGGCACCCGATTTACTCCCACGTGGGCAAAAGTACTATGAGTTAAGCATCTTGTTCAAGGATGCGACTCTGGAAACCGCGCAGCTTTCACAAGCACATCCACTAGCTGCAAGAGACTGCAGGTCAAGCGCGCTGACCACTCGGGCCACAATCCCACCAGGATGCAGCCACAGCAGCCCTCGTCATGCAGATTCTAAACCACTTTGCCATCAACAGCGCTTCTGGTGTTTCCCTACATTGTCCTGTAGTCTCCCTCCGGCAGTCGATGACATCACGAGTCAGTTCGTTCTTCGGGCTCGCTTTTCTATGGGCTTCCTCATTGAAACGTTTTCAGTTCCAAGGTAGGTTGCCTGTTGCAAGCGACAAAGGCAAGCTGCGCAACTGAGTCTCTCCTCAGTTCCAAGGAAGGTTGCCTGTTGCAAGCGACAAAGGCAAGCTGCGCAACTGAGTCTCTCCTCAGTTCCAAGGTAGGTTGCCTGTTGCAAGCGACAAAGGCAAGCTGCGCAACTGAGTCTCTCCTCAGTTCCAAGGTAGGTTGCCTGTTGCAAGCGACAAAGGCAAGCTGCGCAACTGAGTCTCTCCTCAGTTCCAAGGAAGGTTGCCTGTTGCAAGCGACAAAGGCAAACTGCGCAACTGAGTCTCTCCTCCAAATATATTTGTTGCTGTGACTCGCCAGGTCCATACGCGAGCCACAGTGACGGGGACAGTGGGGACACTGGAAGCCACAGTGACGGGGACAGTGGGGACACTGGAAGCCACAGTGACGGGGACAGTGGGGACACTGGAAGCCACAGTGACGGGGACAGTGGGGACACTGGAAGACAACTCTGCAGGTGTCCTGAGCTGCAGCCCTTCTTCTCTCCCTGGCAATGGCGAGTCGGCTCCGCCTGGACTCCTGGAAGGTGCCTGTCGCTCTCCTCGCCGCCGCCCTCCAATCCATAATATCTCCATACTGCCATGACGTATCACATTATAAATAGCTATGAGCACGATACTTGGAGATATGTTTTTTAGAGCGGTTTCCTCAGTATACTGTCGCCCATTCATCAATATCTTTGCGTAAAATACACATTTCTGACATTCAAAAGTCATCAAATAACTTGACATGACGTGCAGCGTGGACACGCAGACAGTGACAAAGGAAGACACACGTGACCTTCAAACCAGATTTATCCGGAC
>JAWQFJ010023149.1:0-5000 GCA_034096865.1 Theodoxus fluviatilis | reverse complement strand
AACTGGTTTTTGTCGACAGACCACAAACTGTTTGGTATTTCATACGGATCTACCCATCAACGTCAATAATCTTCTCGTATTACCGCTTTTTTGCGTCTGCTGGTAGACGTTCAACATACGAAGAAGCCATTGTTTTGTGGAAAGTAGGAAAAGATAACTCTGTTTGACTCGATCTGGATTTGGCCATTCCGTCAACTGATTTTGAGGGGGGGGGGGGGGGTTCGAGTTTACGACCTAAATAAATCACTTTCTTTTCAAACCTCGATTCTGAAAATGTGATTCATTCAATCGGACCTAACTTCCAGTAAGTGTGCAAAATATCAGGAAATCCGTCCATTAGTTTTTGAGAAATCAGCCGTTAAGTCGGGACAGAGAGACAGACATGCAGATAAAATTACGTCACGTTATTGATGACGTCACACATTTTGCATTTCGCCATTCCGTCTATTGACATATTAGGGAGGTGCTTTCGAGTTAACGACGTTAAAAAAACCACTTTCTTTTCAAACCTCGATTCTGAAAATTTGATACATTCAATCGGACCTAACGTCCAGTAAGTGTGCAAAATGTCAAGGAAATCCGTCCATTAGTTTTTGAGATATCAGCCGTTAAGTCGGAACAGACACACACACACACACACACACACACACACACACACACACACACACACACACACACACACACACACACTCACACACACACACAGACAGATAAAACCCCCTGGCGCTGAACCTCCAGGTTTTGGCATATATTTTTAAAAAAGATCGGGTTTGAACCCGCAACCTCTCGTGAAAAGAGGGGGAAAAAACACACACACACAAAAACACAAAAAACCAGGTCGGGTTAGAACTCACAACCTCTCGAAAAAAAAGATAGAAAAAAAGAAGTTTCAGCGCAGAAATGAACCTTGTCACGCATGACCAAGAGTTCAACGCTCTACCAACTGTGCCATTGGAGAACTATATGATTGAGTGTTTGTAAAGCATTTATAACGTTCTTTTCCGTAAACCCTCTAGGTTGGTATTTTGCACTGTAAATTGTAGAAAAATGGATGATAGTTCATGAAATTTGAGTGGTCTTGTACATTTTAGGATACTCAAGTTGGAGCGGCCGTGCGAGTGGACAATTTTGACTGCAAAACGGTATTTTTAAGCAAAGGCGATTTTTTTCTGGGGAGGATCAGGCTGCAAAATTCTCGCACTTTTGCCCAGCACAAAATATTGTACAATCCTGGCGTGGTTTATGTCCGGCAACTGGTTTTTGTTGACAGACCACGAACTGTTTGGTATTTCATGCGGATCTAACCCATCAACGTCAATAATCTTCTCGTATTACCGCTTTTTTGCGTCTGCTGGTAGACGTTCAACATAAGAAGCCATTGTTTTGTGAAATTAGGAAAAGATAACTCTGTTTGACTCGCATTTCGCCATTCCGTCAATTGACATCTCAGGGGGTGGGGGGTGGGGGTGGGGGGTGTTTCGAGTTTACGACCTACATAATTCCCTTTCTTTTCAAACCTCGACCTGAAAATTTGATACATTCAATCCGACCTAACTTCCAGTAAGTGTGCAAAATGTCAAGGAAATCCGTTCAGCAGTTTTTTTAGATATCAGCCGTTAAGTCGGGACTGACAGGCAGACAAACAGATAAAATTACGTCACGTTATTGATGGCGTCATACATTTTGCATTTCGAAATTCCGTCAATTGACACCTTAGGGAGGTGCTTTCGAGTTGACAACCTTAAAAAACCACTTTCTCTTCAAACCTCGATTCTGAAAATATGATGCGTTCAATCGGACCTAACTTCCAGTAAGTGTGCAAAATGTCAAGGAAATCCGTCCAGTAGTTCTTGAGATATCAGCCGTTAAGTCGGGACAGACACACAGACAGACAGATAAAGTCTGTAGGACCTCCAGTAAACCTGGAGGGAAAATCTATTACACTGTAGGTTTCAACCTTTTACCGTAGTCTAAAAGAATCAAAGATGCATTTCAAACAGGGGAACCATGGTATCAAAGAGTCCTACAAGACATATTCGGAAATTTGAAAAGCAACAAATCTGAAAAGAGACATTTTTGCACCTTCCATGAATATGATTGTGAAACTTCTTTACCCGGCAATATGCACGCAACAAGTATTCCATGGGAATTAGACTATTTTTAACAAGCATTCCTTCCGTGATATTTCAAATCTGAGAGGCAACTCTGCGTTAGTTGGTCGTTAGAAGCAAGCAATAATTAGTCAACTGATGCAAGGAAAGCAAAGAGCAAGGGAAGCGGTCTTGTTGATGTCACAGCGACACTTGAGTTGGGCCTCTGCTGCATAGTGTAAGTGCATGTGTCATAAATCTAGACGAAGATTTATCCTGAAACGTAGAGCGTGACCTACATGCATGTGAATGACATGACGTTTTCACCCGAAATATGGGTATTCATCGTCTTATTTCACATTATTTTCCAATCAAATTATACTGTTGTAGATGTTTATGTTTATTCATATAACAAGGCACTGTGGGGCTTCCGCCATGTGACGTCACCAGTAAAAAGAACGCTGAGAAACCTGAAGCAGTTTGTCTTATTCCAGAATGCCTGCACCTCTGTGAACATTTCTACATGGTGTCAGAAGTGACACGAACCTGCCCATGTTCAAGCAAGTACTATAAACTTTATGATTTGATTCAAAGTTGAGTCATCGCACGTTGAATACCTTAATCTTTTCGTCCTCCGACACGTGCAAGCTGTGTAGGCGAGGATTACCGAGGCTCAGCGCATTCTGTTCAGTTTATTTCTTCCGTCCTCCGACACATGCAAGCTGTGTAGGCGAGGTGTGGCACAGTGGTTACGATTTTTCTGAAAGCACTGTATGTGGCACAGTGGTACTGATTCCTCCTGATCATCATGGAATGTTTGCGCAAACCAGAACCTTTGTCCTTTGAAGGCAATGTGGCTGAAAATTGGCGACATTTTGAATCTGACTTCGACATATTCATAGAGGCAGCATATGGCGACAAGGATGATAAAACCAAGTCGTACATCCTGCTCAATTTGGCTGGCAGAGAGGCAATCGAAAAAGCTAAAACTTTCACTTACGCTGTTGAAGTGAAGAACGATGCTGGTGCTGTCATTCAGGCTGCTGAAAACCGAGAAAGTGTGGCAGTGTTGAAGAAGAAATTTCAAGAACTTTGCAATCCCCTGACAAATGTGATCCTTGAAAGACACAAGTTCAACACCAGAGCTCAGGGAGCAACAGAACCTGTCCAGAACTTCATCACGGCATTGAAAATCCTTGCAGAGACATGTGAATATGGAACTCTGAAAGACTCCTTGATCCGAGACAGAATCGTTTGTGGAGTGACGTCAGAAACCCTGCGGAAACAACTGCTGAAAGAAAGAGAGCTGACTCTCCACAAAGCCATCCAAATGGCGCAGATCCACGAATTATCAGAGAAGAGCAGCAAACAGGTTTCATCACAAGAAGAGGTGAATGCAGTTGACAGCAAGATCAAAGCCCAAGGTCCTCGAGGTGGTGTCAAGCCATGCAACTACTGTGGACGCACTCATGCGCGTAAAAAAGATCTCTGCCCTGCTTTCGGCAAGACATGCGCATCTTGTCACAAAGCGAATCATTTTGCACGAGTCTGCAAATCAACACGTAAGAACGCCAACGGCACAAACAACGTCAACACCATCGACGATGAACAAAGTGATGTCGAAGCTCACGATATTCACACCATCGCATCAACACAGTGCCGCAATGAAATTCACTGCACAGCGTCCATTAATGCACAGAACTTGAAGCTGAAGATTGACACTGGTGCAAAATGCAACGTGCTTCCCCTTGAGCAGTTCAAGCAAGTGAAAAAGAAAGAGACTATCAACAAAGCACGTGCTGTGAACTTGGTTGCTTACGGCGGCGAGAGATTTTCGACTCTGGGCACTGTTGATCTGCGCTGCAAGATAGGGAACTCTACACAGTGGATCACATTCCAAGTCATCAACAGACAGGCAACTCCCCTGTTAGGCCTGAACGACGCATTGAGATTGAGGCTGATCGAACTGGACAAGACAGTATATGAAGTTACTGAAAGCAATGAGCTCTCTGAGAAAGTCCTCAGCGAGTACGGGGATCTCTTTGATGACAAGCTGGGCACTCTGCCATCCACATACACAATGAGAGTTGACCCGACAGTGCCTCCTGTTGTAAAACCAGCAAGGAAAATTCCCCAAGCCATGGAGGGGAAGGTGAAGGAGGAGTTAGAAAGCATGGTCCAGAAAGGCGTCATCAAGCGTGAAACGGAGCCAACAGAGTGGGTCTCACAGATGGTCGCCACCAGAAAGAAGAACGGCGATGTCAGGATATGTCTGGATCCTAGGGACCTCAACAAGGCTTTGAAAAGGCCACATCACCCCATGCGCACAGCAGAAGATGTAGCGTCACGCCTGGGAAACGCCAAAATCTTCTCTACCTTAGATGCCAAGGCGGGATTTTGGCAGATCAAGTTGGACGAACAGTCCTCACTGCGCACAACCTTCAGCACCCCTTTAGGGAGGTACAGATTCCTCCGCATGCCTTTTGGCATAAATACAGCCAGCGAAGTCTTCCAGGCAGCCATGGAAGGACTCTTTGAGGGCTACCCCTGCGCCATCATCGTTGATGATATCCTCATCTGGGGCACCACAGAAGAGGAACACGACGCCAACCTGAAGAAGGTCCTCGACAGGGCCAGAAAGATTGGTTTGAAGCTGACCCTGAGCAAATGCAAGTTCAGACAGAGGAGCGTCTCCTTTGTTGGTCACAAGTTCACGGAAGACGGTCTCAAGCCAGACCTGGAGAAAACAGATGCAATCAGAAACATGCCACAGCCTGAAGACAAAGCTGCTCTCCAGAGGTTCCTGGGCATGACGAACTATCTGAACAAGTTCATCAAAGACTACAGCGAGAAGACGGCCACACTGCGTGAGCTCTTGCGCAATGATGTAGTCTGGAGCTGGACTGAAAC
>JAWQFJ010023148.1:0-17500 GCA_034096865.1 Theodoxus fluviatilis | reverse complement strand
AGACTAGACACACACACACACACACACACACACACACACACACACACACACAGACGCGCCGATAGGGAGAGGAGAGAGAGAGAGAAGAGAGAGAGAGAGAGAGAGAGAGAGAGAGAGAGAGAGACATACAGACAGACAGACAGACAGACAGAGAGAGAGAGAGGGGGCGGGGAGAGGGGATAGAGAGAAAGAGATAGAAAGATAGATAGATAGATAGATAGATAGATAGACAGACAGACAGACAGACAGACAGACAGACAGACAGACAGACAGACAGACAGACAGACAGACAGACAGACAGACAGACAGACAGACAGACAGACTAGACTAGACTAGACTAGAGTAGACTACCTAGACTAGACTAGACTAGATAAGATTAGATTAGATTAGATTAGATTAGATTAGATTAGATTAGATTAGATTAGACAGATTAGATAGATTAGATAGATAGATTAGATAGATAGATAGATAGATAGATAGATAGATAGATAGATAGATAGATAGATAGATAGATAGATAGATAGATAGATAGATAGATAGATAGATAGATAGATAGATAGATAGATAGATAGATAGATAGATAGATAGATAGATAGATAGATAGATAGATAGATAGATAGATAGATAGATAGATAGACAGAGAGGAGGGAGGGAGGGAGGGAGGGAGGGAGGGAGAGAGAGAGAGAGAGAGAGAGAGAGAGAGAGAGAGAGAGAGAGAGAGAGAGAACGAACGAACGAAACATTTTATTGCATAGGCCTCGGGCCTGTTGCAATTACAATCGCGCAAGAAATATTAATTATGAAACACTTTACAAAACTGGTAGCCAGTCTTGTTTTGCTCGCCGAACACGAAACAGAACCAGAGTCTCAAGCAAAGCACCGCGAATCATTTTTTCCGTGCTGCCCGCCTTGGTGACTGCTGTCTCAAGGTCGGTCTTTCTCCTCTCCTCCGATGATGCGCCCAGGGTCACTGGCTGGAGTTACACCTGGCAGACGAACCTCTTGGAGTCGCTCTGGGTGGGTAGATCTCTGTCTGACGCTGACCCGAGTCCGAGATCCAAGTACAGCCGCACGATCCTGCACCCGGTGTTCCTCGGATGGCTTTTCCTCCGAGACGAGTGTGAGACCCGACCTGACTGACGCGTTCATACAGCGCAGTTCGTGGAGAACTTCTCTGACGCAGCTCGGCAAATCCTCCTCATTCCCTGGTGTGCTGTCTGGACCGTCTGGCAAAGAATGGTGCACTGTCAAATCATCACCTGTGTCAGAGTCCTTTTTCCCAGCTGTCTCTGTGCACTCGCCGAACGGTCCGCGCTCATCAATTGCCGAGTGGTCTGAGGTCAAACGCGATTTGTCCTCCCTTGTCACTGTGTGCTCGGATTTAAGTACAACCTCGGGATTAGCACCAGAATCACGACCCTCAAGCAGCGCGTCAGAAGGGTAAGTCATTGACATGTTTCTTGACTCACGGTGTAGTTGAGCTCGTTGCCTGTCCCGATGTAATTGCGCAGGAGGTTTTCTCTTCCACGTTCCTTGTAAGCCCGTGCTCTGTGGTAATGGCTGACCGTGAGTGAAGCGCAGCACGACGACTGTTTGTCTTGCCATACCGTCCACTTTCCATAAAGACAGCATTTCTGTAGCCAGGAGTGTTGACATAATGCCCTCTACAGCAGCTGGGAGTCCAGTAACTGGCATTGTTTTCTACTTTGACGAAGAAGCTTCAAAAACGTCAGGAGCAAAGCGGAGACGTGCTGCTCGGATGGCCAGAGCAGGGAGAGAGAGAGAGAGAGAGAGAGAGAGAGAGAGAGAGAGAGAGAGAGAGAGAGAGAGAGAGAGTGTGAGTGGAAGGAGGACAAGGCATTGAGATGGTCAGGGTCAGAAGAGGAGAGCTGACAAGACATGGCCAGGACAGGACAGGGGTGCCAAACCCAAAGTCCCCTAGGGAACCAGTCTGGAATAACGACTGACAATCTGACTTTGGTCTGATCTACTTCCATTTACGGCTTTCCGCAACGACATCGTCCGCCGGTGATGTCTGTCTGCACCACTGCCCACCTGCTTATGGGATTAGCGACAAATTGATCTCTTGGTAAATCCGTGGCGGAATTCCAAGACTATAGAAAGACAATTTAAAACAGTCCAAAAATAATTTCCGGTATACTTTTTTTAACTGATCGTTGCCATCATACAGGAGTCAGTATCAAAATTGTCGAAAAACAGACCGTGTCCCGTTTAGAAAACTTTTTAAAAACATGAACTGCCTGATAGGACGTTGCGTATGACTACAGCAGTCACTTTCAAGAAGACAGGAAATGCCTTTTGGGTTGCAGACCCATAGTCCTGGAAAACCACCTTCCTGCACTCATGCCTCATATAGGTCTTAAAGAGTGGCAGTAAGAAAACTAAACTGAGGAGTGCGTCGCTTGTGTCTTCCATTGTGTTCGTCGTCAGGTGTTGGTGAGGAAGTGGCGAAGTGGCTCCTCGATCAGATTGTAATGTATACAGTATTTTGAGCTGCAGAAATGGATGATGAGTCACAATAGAAAAGTGCGTATTTTACACTAATGCAGTTTCTTCTTGAAGACCTCACGATATTTATGCTAGCAACGTTGTCGTCCATTGTCATTTGTAAAAAATACCAGAATGAAGTTGTGCAGGTATTTGTGTGTCTTTTTCCCTCTGCATATTGTGATTAACACAGAATGAAACAGTCTGTTTGCGATGCAAGAACCGTTATTATGCAACGGACATTTATCAATGACAGGATTCAATCTGTTTTTTCCCCTTCGTTGAGAAGATTTTTTAAGACTTGAAAGTCAGCTGCGACGTGCATAACACTTGAAGACGAGAGCTCGTTTTCTGCAAATCCTTAGCTGTTCAGCTTCCCCGAAAGAAGTTTCTTGTACTCCGTTCCGAGACGATTGATAGCATAATTTGATTGCTCACTCTGTGATACCCTCTCCTGTAAAACTGACTCCTATTACAGAAATCGTCTTGATGCAAAATTCCAAAATTCCATTTCAAATAAAATTTATTCATGATCAATTTGGAAGCACTTAAAGATAAAAACAAAACAAAACACTCCCGATTTATCTTTAATGGTTTTTGATAAGATAATCCATACTGTCCTTTCTATTTTTAACATCAAAATGTAATGTGAAGAATTTAAAATCCATACTGTCCTTTCTATTTTTAACAACATCAAAATGTAATGTGAAGAATTTAAAATAGCTGACATAACACCATACCAAATGTTCCTCAACAAATTATTGGAATGCTTTTATTACAGTTATAACAATGCATTCTTAGACATTCTAATGCCCGACATATCTTGTATACAACATTTGCAAAGTGATCAATCTTTCACTCGCTATGATGGGATAGAAACTGAGAGCAATATACGCAAAAGCACACGTCACAACCCCCCTCAAAATCGAGGCTGCAGATGATCCAGCCAAAACGAAACCTCAATAGCGCATGACCTGTACCACTTATGAAGAAATCCAAACCCTACCACAACATCTGTACTTGACCATGAAAATACCAAAGACCAAGCTCTCAGCAGGACACAATCCAACTGTACAGGGAATAACCTAAATCTATCAAAAACCTCATGCGGCTCAACCTCCTACGAAGTTCAGTGCCCACTGTGCGAAGACGCCGCGTCATAAAGATGAAAAATTAAACAAATGTTGCTTAAACCCAGTCAAATTTTGTCACGTGCAGTACGTGACAACACAGTGTGAAAACAAACAAATAAACAAACAAACAAATAAACATATTTTAAGTCCCCCATTTTGTAGGTCTAAATGGAAACTAGACAGCACTCAGAGCCACCCGCCTCCGCCAGGCAAGCTGAGTATCACGCAGACAACATTCAAATTCACTGGCGTACCCTCTCAATCTCACGTGAGGCGAGGGAGAGGCTAAAAATGGGCCGCTTTGCGGCTTTCGCGCTGTACTGGGCTGACAGCCTACGGGGATACCATTTGTGTTTGTGTTGTCATTTCAGAATGAGATTGCAGATAACCTCCGAAATTTGATGGATTGTTCCTTGTGAGAAACCCTGACCTTGCACAACATTCCATCAAAATCATTTAAAAAACAACACAAAGAAACTGTGGGAGTTATAGCCAAATAACACACAAACTAATAAACGAACTGACTAATAGAAATAATAACCTCCTTGGCGGAGGTAAATAGATTTTCACAGCCCAGACTCGAGATCTCTATGCTTCTGTGTGGTCACAGGGAGAGGAGCCCCGTCTGTTGCTATGTGTGGCGGTTACTCTTGAACGTCAGGAAGGTAGGATGAGTGAATTTTAATTTTCTTTTACTCTTAGGTAGGCTCGCCAGTGTGCCCTATTCTCTAGGGAACACACCCTTGTGATAAATCTTGAGATATATATAAAAGTGAATATAAATGATGGATGAATGGTCTACCCTCCCTGATCAAGGAGACATTTCATACAAAGTCTCAGCTACCAAACACCTTTTCGACTTGAGGACGACAGAACGTGATGATAAAGGCCAAACAATGAAAATAAAGGACACTGAGGGTCTGGTTCAACTTTTTATAAATAATAGTTTAATTAAGGAAAATAACTTGGCCAATATTCCCAACCCGCAGCTGCTTTCCCCTACTAAGTCTAGACACAAAACATTAACAAATAACATGTACCATCAACTTCGCACTTGTTCAAAACATCCTACCAAAACGCCACATGTAAGCGAGGTATGGAATAACTTATGAATGAAATCGCGGTGATACGCCGACCAATCAAAACACAAGGATACACAACTAGGCAACACTTCACACACGAATAAACAGTGACGCAGCTAGTCTAGCTGCGCCCTACTTTATCCCTCACAGTAGTGAAAAGATACATTATGACGAGTACTCGTCCTCTCAAGGACTTATAACTTCAAGCATGCACAAATCGAATATGAGAGATATCACCAGGGAAGACGACCTACACACTCAGGCCTCTTAGTTAGTCCTCTACTAAACTACACGTGGTCTCACTCTGAAAGAGAAATGGCCGGAAGATGACTTTCACCCTCACCACACACGTGTCCCCACTCTCTTCGATGATGGCTCAACAGATTGCCTTGTACTACAGTCATAATCACGTCGAAGACATCGCAGATTCGGGGAATAATTAGAGGAGAAAACACCTTACCCTCTCTCGGTGAGTCCAAGTCTCTCCAGACAGTAACTGCACCAGTCCACCCACACACGAATCTCGATACAGGTCTCGACGCCGGTGCACTGCTTCCACACGACAGCAACGCACGTAGATCTCGGTCTGCTGGTTCTAGAAGGCTGTCTCGTTGACGCGGCTGGGTCCTAGCTGATCCACATCAGAGTACGTAGAGGCATCTCAGTCCGCTGGGTCGACGGGCTCTCGAAGACGCTCCTGTAACTTGACCTCCTCGTAGCACGCCGTCATTCGTCCACTAAGTTGAACGCAGCTCCACCAAACAGTCCTACTCCTAGCATCCAATGCTATACTCTTTTGCAGTGATTCACACTCGCACACACGTAATGAGAGCAGAGCAGCGTCTCATACGTGAATAGCTGACACAGCTACTGCCTTTCGTATCTGCTCTCAGACATGAGCACAATACTTGTCCACTCTGGACGTTCAATGATATTCTGACTCCTGCAGAATAATTGATACCTTGAAAGGAAAGGACATCAGCTTCTGACGTAGAACGCTAATTCCAGGGCAAACATACCCTTTACACACAGACGCTAGACTGAAACAAGTCCTAGGTCTAAAACAGAGAGGCGACCATCGCTAATGATCCCTTCTGAATCTATGAGGCACAAAGCAACCTCACACCTCGAGTCGTCTCAACAGACTCAGGTTTGAATCATAACTCGCGAGAGTTCAATGATTCACTAATTCAAGACCTCAGTCAAGAACTCTACCAACATTGATTCAAGACCGTTGAATCAAATGAAGGTTATCAAATGTGAGTTTTGATCATATTGACCGATTTAACCTGCAAGAAACGAACACACTAATCACTATGCTGTAACAGACGATGTGTACAACGCATTCAAGTGACCCTCCCCGTTATTTAACGCATCAGAATATTGGCTTGAGCACTGTACGCGTTGGCCAGTCAGACATTCCCTTCTCACACACTGTTAGAGACCTGGGCATCATGATCGACGAAGACCTCACGATGAAGGCCCATGTGAGTGCTGTGGTAAGCGGATCTTACTTCCACATCCGGTCCCTTGGTAAGCTGCGGAACATCCTTACGGACAGGGCTGCAACTACCATCGCAGTGGCCTTAGTCATCTCCAAGATTGACTATGCAAACGGCTGTCTTTGGGGCCTCCCTGTCCAGCAGCTCGACCGACTCCAGCGTGTTCTGAACACGGCGGCAAGGATTGTGTCTAGGACCAAAAAGACCGACCACATCACTCCAGTCCTCCGCAAGCTCCATTGGCTCCCAGTCATGAAGAGAGTGGACCACAAGGTGCTCTCCCTGTGCTATAAGCGTGTGCACGATCCAACTTTCCCCAGTACCTCAGAGACATCATCCCTCTCCACAACCCCCCCAGATGTCTTCGCTCTGCTTCCCAGTCACTGCTGGCTCCACCCAGTAGGGCCGGCCACATAGGGAAGCGCTTGGGTCGCCGCTCGTTCTCCTACTGTGGTCCAACCCTGTGGAATGCGCTCCCCCAGAACATGCGAGAAGCGAAGTCACTAGAGGACTTCAAGAGCACTCTGAAGACTCACCTTTTCTGACTTGGGATCTGTGTAAATAGTCTCAAATGAAAGGACATACCTGACTGAAAGACTGTGCACCAGTCTCTGTTTTGTTAACTTTTTCTCCCTTCCCCCCAATCTCCTGCGCCTTGAGCATGCTGCCAGCATGGATATGTGCGCCATATAAGTGGACATCATCATCAAGTGTCGTTTGCTTGCAATTACACTCAAAGTAGAACCCATAATTAACTTATCTCACAAGGAAACCATAGCGGAAATACTTTCAGACATTTCTTAGTCAATCCTCTGTCACAAAGAGGTAATTTACACATATTTCCCTTCCCAATGCTATAACGGTTTTCCCCAGTTAAAATTGGTGTTCTTACAGCACAATTAGAAGCATGCGCTCACGAGGAAAAATCCCTGGATGATGATTTCCACTACATACCTCATTCAGGTCGTGACGGATTCGCAATTCCTATATGGATGCCATCCCAGGAAAGGCTTTCCTTGGGACTAGCATAAGTGCTAGGGCCATTCTTGCAATACCCAATCAGAGCACCTAACTGCACGTCCTTTCTTCTCAAGCAGAAATCGATGTAATGCAAAAACCGTCAGACGAGAAAGGTAATTACGTCACGCTCGACTCATGACGCTAATAATACGATCTCTCCAATTTCACCACTAAGCATGTTGGACCCCCTGTGGGTTGGGGGTGTTGTATGCATCTGTGTGGTCACAGGGAGAGGAGCTCCGTCTGTTGCTATGCATGTTGAACTCCCAGGGATGGAGGGATGGATGTAGTTTAAGGGCCTATCAGCCTTGTAGGCTATATAAGGGCACAACGGTAAAAACACTTCCACCATGGTAATATAACTCTCCGCGACAGCGGAGTAAAGTACAATTCACTAAACTAGTGATATAAAATCAATAAAATTTAGTCCCACAGCCCAACAGCCAGCAAAGGCAGTGCATAGCCTTCAAACACGAATAAGCATAATAACGAAAGGGCAAAATGTCATATCTCGATGTCCTTGACACCGACAATGCATTGAGGGATAGGTGGATGGAGACCAAGGGCTCATCAGGTTTTAAGGTCATTCAAGGCCACAACAAACTTTCACTGAATAAAAATGTGCAATTAAAAGATTACCACAGAAGAGGTAATTAGGGAAATATCGAAAACAATTAAGATATAGTACAACTCATATACGAGAATAATACTCAGAATCTATCAAAAGCAAGAGGATCTTTAAAAATTTCAGACAGACTGCTCGACCCACCCCGTAGATGAGCAAGTCGAGGGCACTCCACCAGAACGTGCCGCATGGTAAGCCTGCACTGGCAGTTGCGGCACTCCGGTGGAGGCTCCGATCGCAACAAATAGGAGTGGGTCAAAACAGAATGGCCGATCCGAAAACGGCAGAGCACAACTTCCTCTCTTCTCGTGAGCTTCTGTGTGGTCACAGGGAGAGGAGCCCCGTCAGTTGCTATGCATGTTGGACCCCCTGTGGGTTGGGGGTGATCTATGCTTCTGTGTGGTCACAGCGATAGGAGCCCCGCCTGTTGCTATGCATGTTGGACCCCCTGTGGGTTGGGGGTGATCTATGCTTCTGTGTGGTCACAGCGATAGGAGCCCCGCCTGTTGCTATGCATGTTGGACCCCCTGTGGGTTGGGGGTGATCTATGCTTCTGTGTGGTCACAGCGATAGGAGCCCCGCCTGTTGCTATGCATGTTGGACCCCCTGTGGGTTGGGGGTGATCTATGCTTCTGTGTGGTCACAGCGAGAGGAGCCCCGTCTGTTGCTATGCATGTTGGACCCCCTGTGGGTTGGGGGTGATCTATGCTTCTGTGTGGTCACAGCGAGAGGAGCCCCGTCTGTTGCTATGCATGTTGGACCCCCTGTGGGTTGGGGGTGATCTATGCTTCTGTGTGGTCACAGCGATAGGAGCCCCGTCAGTTGCTATGCATGTTGGACCCCCTGTGGGTTGGGGGTGATCTGTGCTTCTGTGTGGTCACAGCGAGAGGAGCCCCGTCTGTTGCTATGCATGTTGGACCCCCTGTGGGTTGGGGGTGTTGTATGCTTATGTGTGGTCATAGCGAGAGGAACCCCGTCTGTTGCTATGCATGTTGCACTCCCTGTCGGTTGGGGGTGTTGTATGCTTCTGTGTGGTCACAGCGAGAGGAGCCCCGTCTGTTGCTATGCATGTTGCACTCCCTGTGGGTTGGGGGTGATCTCTGCTTCTGTGTGGTCACAGCGAGAGGAGCCCCGTCTGTTGCTATGCATGTTGGACCCCCTGTGGGTTGGGGGTGAGATGAGTACGCCCACCGCGTCTCCCTTCGCGATTCATAATGGGCGAATAATGAGAGAAGTAGTAACTTGACTTGCGATTACTCTAGATAGCTTCATTGATGTCTTGTTTAATGGACTTACATAAACTACAACGTCTGATAGGCCGTAACACTTCATAAATTCGTGTCGTTTTGTTTCATGGGACTTTGGATCTATTGTCACTCTGCTCTCCTGACGAATCTGTGCACATGATGATGATTCATTCGAGTTCTCATTCTCACTCGACAGTGCGTGACACTGGCACCACGAAATTAATCGCTTGGCGGCTTCAGTCAATGTTGAGTCATACAGCATCTCTAACAGTTGTGTTCACGCTCTTTAAGATGGTGAAATCAGCGACGCACCAACGGGTTCCTATATAAAAATCGTATTGAAATGGGAATGGAAGAGCAATGGGATATTTGAATAAATGAAGGGTTTAGCTATTTGTCAGTACCCGAAATTATCACCTTCTGCTCAAAGTTCATAATATAACGCTTCAAATAAAGAGATGCAACAATTCGAAAAAAAGATAGCCGACTAATTCCAAGTCTACAGACCAGCACCAAATACATTGTACATGTTTTAACTTCAGCTCACTCTACCACTCAAGTTACTCACGGCCAGAGCCGCTTCATGCCCTATATCACAATCCTGAAAATATGAATGCTTTAAAGTTTGTTGCGTAAGGGTCTGTCAGTCTTATTTGACTATCTTATCTGATTAGTTGATATTAGTTGTACATACATGTACATGCACACTTTAACGAGGAGGGCGTGGCTACTTGTCAATCTCCATGACTGGCACCTCGTACTCCACTTTGTGGGCGGGGACAAGGCCTGATTGACGTGTGCGTGTATTGGTGGCGATGAGCCACCCGTCACCCAAGTTCTGTTCCCAGTAGGTCAACTTGTCTCCCTTTGTCAACGCTATCTGCCGCCAGTCACCGGTCCGATACCGATTGGTCACATCCGCTGCCCCAACATGGCGGCCCGAGTCGTTGAGAGGTGGGACGTGGTTGGCGATGGCAAGGAGCGTGCGGTGCTCGTAGTAGAAAAAATAGTCCGAGTCCACAGAGCGGAAGAGGTCAGCGGCGTCAGTGTGAAGTGACTGCATGAGTTCATAGGCCCGCCGGCACACCTGCAGCACACGTGGAAGAAGCGAATGAATGAATGAACAAATAGTTTAAGGACCCCAAGCATAGTTCATAGGCACGCCGGCACACTTGCAGCACTCTAGTTCACTAGAAACTTCGCCTACCGGCTAAAGTGTCTCTAGATCAGTTGACATCACGTGATGGAAGTTTTGCGTCCCATATATGCAAATGGAGGTCACGCGAGAGGCTTGTGGGATAACCCAGACATACACCGTTAAAGTAGTTCTAAGTCTATTTCGCACAAAACTCTTAACTTACTCTTGTTGAGGCAATAAACAAACTTATATTCGATTTAAAAATGTTCGTGTTGAAATGGAAACAAGTTTTGACATCTGAAGGATTTCTATAAAAAGTAGAGAAAAAAATAGTATCAGAACGAACTATTTTTGGCGAACTGCTGTAATGCGAAGGGTCAGGGCTATTATGCATTCATTGCGAACTGTGCCAGAGTCACGTGACTCGGGTTCACGGAATGCACCTGCAGCACACGTGGAGGAAGCGAATGAATGAATGAATGGATATATTGATGGATGGATGGATGATAAATGAATGAATGAATAGTGTTTAAAGGCCTAAAGCATGAGTTCATAGGCACGTTAGCACACCTGCAACACAAGTGATAGAAGCGAATGAATGCATGAATGAATGAATGGATGGATGGTTAGATGAATGAATGAATGAATGAATAAATGAATGAATGAATATTTTCTAAAGGCCTACAGCATGAGTTCATAGACACGTTAGCACACCTGCAACACACGTGGTGGAAGCGAATGAATGCATGAATGAATGAATGGATGGATGGTTAGATGAATGAATGAATGAATGAATGAATGAATATTTTCTAAAGCCCTACAGCATGAGTTCATAGGCACGCCGACACACCTGCAACACAATGAATGAATGAATGAATGCATGAATGAATGAACGACAGAATGAATGAGTGAGTGAATGAATAAATGCATGAATGAATGAACGACAGACTGAATGAGTATTGTCTAGACGACCTACCAGCCTCCCCCCGTGGGTCCGGGGTAAGAATGGACCCACCACGCCTCCCTAAACGTTTCGTAAGAGGCGAATACCGAGGAAAACATTGACTTCACTAGCTACAATTCTAACCAACTCTAATGATTTTTCGGGATCAATGGCCTTGCATAGTCTACTAATGCTGACAGGCCGCACGACGTCAATCATTCATCCACCAGCCTCACTAGGTTAAGTAAGGCCTCAAAATTGTTGTACAATGGCGACGACCTAAACTTAAGTAAAGTGTGTGCAGTTGTAAAACATCTATTCGTATTAATGGATAGTTGTATCTGTATGTATATGTATATATATATATATATATATATATATATATATATATATATATATATATATATAGAGAGAGAGAGAGAGAGAGAGAGAGAGAGAGAGAGAGAGAGAGAGAGAGAGAGAGAGAGAGAGGGAGAGAGAATGAGTCAATTTTAGAAAACCTATGCTTTATTTCGACAACGTCCACTCCTACATTTACACACAGTCCAGCGGTGATGGAGCATACGGATCTTGTTTTTGTATAAGTCGTCATCATGGACCTCCAGCGTGTTGTCCACAGCTGCGATGACGTCATCATCAATGTCAAAATGACGACCACTGATCTTGGGGACCAAGGAGCAGCCCGATGGTGCCGAATCAGGTGAACAGGGCGAGGGTTCGGCGAGTTTGGATCCGCATTCCTGGATGGCATCCATCACCACTGTGGCCAGGCTCGGCGAACTGACACGTGGGTCATTCAGAGTTCGTTGTGGACAGGGGTTGTCCTCCAGGCTGTCTCTTCCATGTTTTGACTCAGCAGCCTACTTCTGCAAAAGTCTGTGAGACGGGGCATCCTCCCCATCAAATCCTCGTGGGTCTCATGGGGTGATAAATCTTGAGACCGAGGTAGTGGATGACTCCACGAAGGCATATGTTGTCCATTTTCTCAGACTACTGACTTGCAATTTTCAAGTATTCAAAACAAGTATACCGCAACGTTATCAACTTCAAACTTTCTGCACAATCACTCAAAGAGTTGACATGTACGTGCATGTAACGAAAGCTGTATAACTCATCTCCACCTAAGGCCACGAATTTATTGATCACCCCTCACATACATGTCCATATACAAATAATAGTAATGCATGTGAGAAATTGTATCACAATATATAACTTTTGTTCTGAAAAAGAAGTATGTGTATGTGCACGAACAAGAGAACAGTATGACCAATAGTTTTGTGAACACAGAAGAATGGGACACAAATTGGATATTAAATATGTGCCTGAATTCGTACATTCTTGTTTCAAATGAACTTAATCAAACGTTCAGCGCGTTTCATTCCGTTTTAATTCTAGCGAAATAACAGTTCATAAAAGTAGACAAACGATCGAGTAAAGGGAAGATGTCTGTGAAGCGCTTGCTACATCATTGCACATCACTGGATACACATAACAAAGCGCACAGACAACTGCCCGAAGACAAAGACAGACATCACTGGAGAGATACAAGACGCAGAGAAGATGATACGCACGTTGGAGGACATGGTGCATACGATGAGGTCACACTGGGAGAGAAGACTGATGTCCACAGCGACGCCTTTCAGCGCAGACTTGGGGTCATCTCGACGGCTTTGAGGGCTAGCCTTTTCTATGATTCTGGCGTCGTAGATGAACTCGTAGCCAGGATAACTTTATACGAGAGAGATCTCACTTAAAAGGCAATTTATTAGTCAGTTTTATTTCAACAACTACTACAAGCACACCAAGCACACCAAACGCACCAAGCACATCAAGCACACCAAGCACACCGAACACAACAACTACACCAAGCACACCAAACACATAAAACACATCAAGCACACCTAGCACATCAAGCACACCAAACACAACGAACACAACAAACACACCATGCACACCAAGCTCACCAAGCACAACAAGCACAACAAACACAGCAAACACAGCAACACACAAAACACAACAAATACACCAAGCAAACCAAACTCACCAAGCATGCCAAGCACACCAATCACGCCAAGCATCCCAAGCACACCAACCACACCAGACATACCAAGCACACCAAGCACGCCAAGCACACCAACCACACCAGACATACCAAGCACACCAAGCACACCAAGCACGCCAAGCACACCAAGCACGCCAAGCACACCAACTACAGTAATTACACCAAGCACACCAAGCACGCCAAGCACACCAACTACAGTAATTACACCAAGCACACCAACCACACCAACCACACCAGACATACCAAGCACACCAAGCACACCAAGCACACCAAGCACGCCAAGCACACCAAACACACCAAGCACGCCAAGCACACCAACTGCAGTAATTACACCAAGCACACCAAGCACACCAGACATACCAAGCACACCAAGCACACCAAGCACGCCAAGCACACCAAGCACGCCAAGCACACCAAGCACACCAACTACAGTAATTACACCAAGCACACCAACCACACCAGACATACCAAGCACACCAACCACACCAGACATACGAAGCACACCAAGCACACCAAGCACACCAAATACGCGAATTACACCAAACACATCAACTACACTAATTACACTAATTACACCAAGCACACCAAGCACGCCAAGAACACCAAACACACCAACTACAGTAATTACACCAAGCACACCAAGCACACCAGACACACCAAGCACACCAACTACACTAATTACACTAATTACTCCAAGCACATAAAGCACACCAAACGCACCAAGCACACCAGACACACCAAGCACACCAACTACACTAATTACACTAATTACTCCAAGCACATAAATCACACCAGACACACCAAGCACACCAGACACATTAAGCACACCAGACACACCAAGCACACCAAACGCACCAAGCACGCCAAAAGCGCCAAGCACACCAACCACACACACCTGCTGTTCATTTCCGACAGGACTGCCAGCTCATCCGTAGCCAAAAAGACGCGGCGCTTTGTCATGTGACCGCCAGATTCCAGCCAATCGTAGTGCTCCTTGACATGTGACATGTATTCGGACAGATTGTAGAACTTGGCCTCGCTCACTTTGTCCGTCCGTCGTACGTGCACGCTGATGAGTAAAGACACATAAAATGCACAGATATAAAACAGGTACACAAACAAACGATGATGATGATGATGATGATGATGATGATGATGATGATGATGATGATGATGATGATGATGATGATGATGATGATTGTAGATTTTTATGTTTATTCATGTAACAAGGCATTGTGGGGCTTCCGCCATGTGACGTCACCAGTAAAAAGAACGCTGAGAAACCTGAGGCAGTTTGTATTATTCCTGAATGCCTGCACCTCTGTGAACATATCTACATGGTGTCAGAAGTGACACAAACCTGCCCATGTTCAAGCAAGTACAATACACTTTATGATTTGATTCAAAGTTGAGTCATCGCACGTTGAATACCTTAATCTTTTTGTCCTCCGACACATGCAAGCTGTGTAGGCCGGGTGTGGCACAGTGGTTACGATTTTTCTGAAGCACTGTATGTGACACAGTGGTACTGATTCCTCCTGCTCATCATGGAATGTTTGCGTAAACCAGAACCTTTGTCTTTTGAAGGCAATGTGGCTGAAAATTGGCGACATTTTGAATCTGACTTCGACATATTCATTGAGGCAGCATATGGCGACAAGGATGATAAAACCAAGTCGTGCATCCTGCTCAATTTGGCTGGCAGACAGGCAATCGAAAACGCTAAAACTTTCACTTACGTTGTTAAAGTGAAGAACGATGCTGGTGCTGTCATTCAGGCTGCTGAAAACCGAGAAAGTGTGGCAGTGTTGAAGAAGAAATTTCAAGAACTTTGCAATCCCCTGACAAATGTGATCCTTAAAAGACACAAGTTCAACACCAGAGCTCAGGGAGCAACAGAACCTGTTCTGAACTTCATCACGGCATTGAAAATCCTTGCAGAGACATGTGAATATGGAACTGTGAAAGACTCCTTGATCCGAGACAGAATCGTTTGTGGAGTGACGTCAGAAACCCTGCGGAAACAACTGCTGAAAGAAAGAGAGCTGACTCTCCACAAAGGCATCCAAATGGCGCAGATCCACGAATTATCAGAGAAGAGCAGCAAACAGGTTTCATCACAAGAAGAGATGAATGCAGTTGACAGCAAGATCAAAGCCCAAGGTCCTCGAGGTGGTGTCAAGCCATGCAACTACTGTGGACGCACTCATGCGCTTAAAAAGATATCTGCAAGACATGCGCATCTTGTCACAAAGCGAATCATTTTGCCCGCGTCTGCAAATCAACACGTAAGAACGCCAACGGCACAAACAACGTCAACACCATCGACAATGAGCAAAGTGATGTCGAAGCTCACGATATTCACACCATCGCATCAACACAGTGCCGCAATGAAATTCACTGCACAGCGTCCATTAATGCACAGAACTTGAAGCTGAAGATTGACAATGGTGCAAAATGCAACGTGCTTCCCCTTGAGCAGCTCAAGCAAGTGAAAAAGAAAGAGACTATCAACAAAGCACGTGCTGTGAACTTGGTTGCTTACGGCGGCGAGAGATTTTCGACTCTGGGCATTGTTGATCTGCGCTGCAAGATAGGGAACTCTACACAGTGGATCACATTCCAAGTTATCAACAGACAGGTAACTCCCCTGTTAGGCCTGAACGACGCATTGAGATTGAGGCTGATCGAACTGGACAAGACAGTGTATGAAGTTACAGAAAGCAATGAGCTCTCTGAGAAAGTCCTCAGCGAGTACGGGGATCTCTTTGATGACAAGCTGGGCACTCTGCCATTCACATACACAATGAGAGTTGACCCGACAGTGCCTCCTGTTGTAAAACCAGCAAGGAAAATTCCCCAAGCCATGGAGGGGAAGGTGAAGGAGGAGTTAGAAAGCATGGTCCAGAAAGGCGTCATCAAGCGTGAAACGGAGCCAACAGAGTGGGTCTCACAGATGGTCGCCACCAGAACGAAGAACGGCGATGTCAGGATATGTCTGGATCCTAGGGACCTCAACAAGGCTTTGAAAAGGCCCCATTACCCCATGTGCACAGCAGAAGATGTAGCGTCACGCCTGGGAAACGCCAAAATCTTCTCTACCTTAGATGCCAAGGCGGGATTTTGGCAGATCAAGTTGGACGAACAGTCCTCACTGCGCACAACCTTCAGCACCCCTTTAGGGAGGTACATATTCCTCCGCATGCCTTTTGGCATAAATACAGCCAGCGAAGTCTTCCAGGCAGCCAGGGAAGGACTCTTTGAGGGCTACCCCTGGGCCATCATCGTTGATGATGTCCTCATCTGGGGCACCACAGAAGAGGAACACGACGCCAACCTGAAGAAGGTCCTCGACAGGGCCAGAAAGATTGGCTTGAAGCTAAACCTGAGCAAATGCAAGTTCAGACAGAAGAGCGTCTCCTTTGTTGGTCACAAGTTCACGGAAGACGGTCTCAAGCCAGACCTGGAGAAAACAGATGCAATCAGAAACATGCCACAGCCTGAAGACAAAGCTGCTCTCCAGAGGTTTCTGGGCATGATGAACTATCTGAACATGTTCATCAAAGACTACAGCGAGAAGACGGCCACACTGCGTGAGCTCTTGCGCATTGATGTAGTCTGGAGCTGGACTGAAACGCACCAGCAGGCATTTGATCGACTGCAGGAAGAGCTGACGAACCCTCCAGTCATGGCATACTTCGACTCCAGCAAGAGGGTAGTTCTCTCTGTGGACGCATCGAAGAGTGGCCTCGGAGCAGCATGCCTACAAGACGGAGCTCCGGTTGCCTATGCCTCAAGAGCCCTCACAGACTGTGAAACCAGATATGCCCAAATAGAGAAGGAATTACTGGCTGCAGTCTTCGCTTGCAAGAAATTCCACGACTTCATTTAGGGTCGGCAGGTGACCATTGAGACTGATCACAAGCCATTGATGAGCATCGTGAAGAAGCCTCTACACGCTGCGCCAGCTCGTTTGCAAAGAATGCTGCTTCAGCGGCAGCGCTACAACCTGCATTTCCTGTACAAGAAAGGAAATGAGCTGTACCTTGCGGACACGCTGTCCAGAGCATACCCTGCTGAAGATCCTGAAGAGATGGAGATTAAGTATGACGTCATGACAGTGCTGTCCATCTCGACAGAAAGGATGACGGAGCTGCAGCGAGAAACTCTGTCTGACCCAAGCATGCAGAAAATGGCAAGTTCATCAAGGAAGGATGGCCCGAGCATGAGCGAAGTGTTC
>JAWQFJ010023147.1:0-22500 GCA_034096865.1 Theodoxus fluviatilis | reverse complement strand
GGCAGTGCGGGAGTGAGGCAGTAAGGCATAGTGAGGAACGAGGCAATGAGGGAGTGAGGGAGTGAGGCAGTGAAACACTGAGAGAGTGAGACAGTGAGGGAATAAGGCAGTGAAGCAGTGAGAGTGAGGCAGTGAGGGGGTGAGGCAGTGAAGCAGTGAGAGAGTGAGGCAGTGAGGGAGTGAGGGAGTGAAGGAGTTAAGCAGTAAGGAAGTAAGAGTGTGAGGCAGAAAGGTAATGAGACAGTGCGGAAGTGAGGCAGTGAGGTATAGTGAGGAAGTGAGGTATAGTGAGGAAGTGAGGCAGTGAGGGAGTGAGGCAGTGATGTACAGTGAGGATGTGAGACAGTGAAGTATAGTGATGAAGTGAGGCAATACGGGAGTGAGGCAGTGAGGTATAGTGAGGAAGTGAGGCAGTGAGGGAGTGAGGCAATACGGGAATGAGGCAGTGAGGTATAGTGAGGAAGTGAGACAGTGAGGGAGTGAGGCAGTGAGGGAGTGAGGGAGTGAGGGAGTGAGGCAGTGAGAGAGTGAGGCAGTGAGGCAGTGCGGGAGTGAGGCAGTGAGGAAATGAAGCAGTAAGGAAGTGAGAGAGTGAGGTGTAGTGAGAAAGTGAGGCAGTGAGGCAGTGATGTACATCGAGGGAGTGATGGAGGAAGTGAGGGAGTGAGGCAGTGACGTATAGTAAGGAAGCGAGGCAATGCGGGAGTGAGGCAGTGAGGTATAGTGAGGCAGTGAGGCAGTGGGGTATAGTGAGGAAGTGAGACAGTGAGGGAGAGAGGCAATGGGGTATAGTGAGAAAGTGAGGCAGTGAGGCAGTGCAGGAGTAAGGCAGTGACGTATACTGAGGAAGTGAGGCAATAAGAGAGTGAAGCAGTGACGTATAGTGAGGAAGTGAGGCAGTGAGGGAGTGAGGCAGTGACGTATAGTGAGGAAGTGAGGCAGTGAGGGAGTGACACAGTGAGGTAGAGTGAGGAAGTGAGCATGAGGTTTAGTGAGGAAGAGATATGTTGTGAGGGAGTTAGGGAGTGAGGGAGTGATATATAGTGAGAAAGCGAGGCAGTGAGGGAGTGAGGGAGTGAGGCAGTGTGGAGGTGAGGCAGTGAGGTATAGTGAGAAAGTAAGGTAGTAAGGGAGTGAGGCAGTGAGGTATAGTGAAAAGGTGAGGCAGTAAGGTATAGTGAAAAGGTGAGGCAGTAAAGGAGTGAGAAATTGAAGTGTAATGAGGAAGTGAGGCAGTGAAGGAGTGAGGCAGTGACGTACATTGAGGAAGTGAGACAGTGAGGGAGTGAGGCAGTGACGTATAGTGAGGAAGTGAGGCAATGCGGGAGTGAGGCAGTGAGGTATAGTGAGGAAGTGAGGCAGTGAGGCAGTGAGGTATAGTGAGAAAGTGAGGGAGTGAGGCAGTGCGGGAGTGAGGCAATGAGGTACAGTGAGGAAGTGAGGCACTGACGTATAGTGAGGAAGTGAGGGAGTGAGGGAGTGAGGTATACTGAGGCAGTCAGGGAGTGAGGCAGTGAGGTATAGTGAGGCAGTGAGGTATAGTAAGGCAATGAGGGAGTGGGGCAGTTAGATAAAGGAGCAAGTGAGGGAGGGAGGTAGTGACGCAATGACGGAGAGGGAGAAACCGTCAAGGACTCATGCAGTTGACCTTGAGTTCGGCGGTAATTTGCGTTGCTCCCTAGTGGTTGCGTACTGACACTAGACCTTGGCACGTCACCTTGAGCGGACTAATTTTCTCCATGCAAGACGTAGATGTAGATGGAAGGCAAGATTGGGTAGATGGAAGGCAAGATGGGGGAAATGGAAGGCAAGATGGGGTAGATGGAAGGCAAGATGGGGGAAATGGAAGGCAAGATTGGGTAGATGGAAGGCAAGATGGGGGAAATGGAAGGCAAGATTGGGTAGATGGAAGGCAAGATTGGGTAGATGGAAGGCAAGATGGGGTAAATGGAAGGCGAGATGGATAGATGGCAATATAGGATAGATAGAAGGCAAGATGGGATAGAATGAAGGCAAAATGAGATAGATGGAAGGCAAGATGGGGTAGATGGAAGGCAAGATGGGGTAGATGGAAAGCAGGATGGGGTAGATGGAAAGCAGGATGGGGTAGATGGAAAGCAGGATGGGGTAGTTGGAAAACAAGATGTGTTAGAGGGAAGACAAAATAGAGCGAATGGAAAGCAAGATGGGGTAGATAGAAGAAGACAAGATGGGGTAGATGGAAGACAAAATAGAGCGAATGGAAGGCAAGATGGGGAAGATAAAAGGCAAATGAGGTAGAAGGATGGCAGATGGAGTAGATGGAAGACAATATGGAGTAGATGGAAGACAATATGGGGTAGATGGAAGGCAAGATGGGGTAAATGTAAGGCGAGATGGGGTAGATGGAAGACAAGATGGAGTAGATGGAAGGCAAGATGGGGTAGATGGAAGACAATATGGGGTAGATGGAAGACAAGATGAGGTAGATGTAAGGCAAGATGGGGTAGATGGAAGACAAGATGGGGTAGATGTAAGGCAAGATGGGGTAGATGGAAGACAAGATGGGGTAGATGGAAGACAAGATGGGGTAGATGGAAGACAAGATGGAGTAGATGGAAGGCAAGATGGGGTAGATGGAAGACAAGATGGAGTAGATGGAAGGCAAGATGGAGTAGAAGGAAGGCAAGATGGGGTAGATGGAAGGCAAGATGGAGTAGATGGAAGGCAAGATGGAGTAGAAGGAAGGCAAGATGGAGTAGAAGGAAGGCAAGATGGAGTAGATGGAAGGCAAGATGGAGTAGAAGGAAGGCAAGATGGGGTAGATGGAAGGCAAGATGGAGTAGAAGGAAGGCAAGATGGGGTAGATGGAAGGCAAGATGGAGTAGAAGGAAGGCAAGATGGGGTAGATGGAAGGCAAGATGGAGTACAAGCAAGGCAAGATGGAGTAGAAGGAAGGCAAGATAGGGTAGATGGAAGGCAAGATGGAGTAGAAGGAAGGCAAGATGGGGTAGATGGAAGGCAAGATGGAGTAGAAGGAAGGCAAGATGGGGTAGATGGAAGGCAAGATGGAGTAGAAGGAAGGCAAGATGGGGTAGAAGGAAGGCAAGATGGGGTAGATGGAAGGCAAGATGAGGTTGATGGAAAGCAAGATGGCGTAGAAGGAAGGCAAGATGGAGTAGAAGGAAGGCAAGATGGGGTAGAAGGAAGGCAAGATGGAGTAGATGGAGCCAAAGATGGGGTAGATAACAGGCAAAATGGGTTAGAAGGAATGTAACATGAGGTAGATGGAAGCCAAGATGAGGTTGATGGAAGGCAAGATGGGGTAGATGGAAGGCAAGATGGCGTACAAGCAAGGCAAGATGGGGTAGAAGGAAGGCAAGATGGAGTAGATGGAAGGCAAGATGGAGTAGATGGAAGGCAAGATGGAGTAGATGGAAGGCAAGATGGGGTAGATGGAAGACAAGATGGAGTAGATGGAAGGCAAGATGGGGTAGATGGAAGACAAGATGGAGTAGATGGAAGGCAAGATGGAGTAGAAGGAAGGCAAGATGGGGTAGATGGAAGGCAAGATGGAGTAGATGGAAGGCAAGATGGGGTAGAAGGAAGGCAAGATGGAGTAGAAGGAAGGCAAGATGGGGTAGATGGAAGGCAAGATGGGGTAGATGGAAGGCAAGATGGAGTAGAAGGAAGGCAAGATGGGGTAGATGGAAGGCAAGATGGAGTAGAAGGAAGGCAAGATGGGGTAGATGGAAGGCAAGATGGAGTAGAAGGAAGGCAAGATGGGTAGATGGAAGGCAAGATGGAGTAGATGGAAGGCAAGATGGAGTAGAAGGAAGGCAAGATGGGGTAGATGGAAGGCAAGATGGAGTAGAAGGAAGGCAAGATGGGGTAGATGGAAGGCAAGATGGAGTAGAAGGAAGGCAAGATGGGGTAGATGGAAGGCAAGATGGAGTAGAAGGAAGGCAAGATGGGGTAGATGGAAGGCAAGATGGGGTAGAAGGAAGGCAAGATGGGGTAGATGGAAGGCAAGATGGAGTAGAAGGAAGGCAAGATGGGGTAGATGGAAGGCAAGATGGGGTAGATGGAAGGCAAGATGGAGTAGAAGGAAGGCAAGATGGGGTAGAAGGAAGGCAAGATGGGGTAGATGGAAGGCAAGATGGGGTAGATGGAAGGAAAAATGGCGTCGAAAGAAGGCAAGATGGGGTAGATGGAAGGCAAGATGAGGTAGATAAAAGAAGGCAAAATGGGGTAGATGGAAGATAAGATGGAGTAGATAAAAGAAGGCAAGATGGGATAGATGGAAGGCAAGATGGGGTAGAAGGAAGGCAAGATGGCGTAGAAGGAAGGCAAGATGGGGTAGATGGAAGGCAAGATGGCGTAGAAGGAAGGCAAGATGGGGTAGATGGAAGGCAAGATGGGGTAGATGGAAGGCAAGATGGGATAGATGGAACACAAGATGGAGTAGATGGAAGGCAAGATGGCGTAGATGGAAGGCAAGATGGGGTAGATGGAAGGCAAGATGGCGTAGATGGAAGGCAAGATGGGATAGATGGAAGGCAAGATGGGGTAGATGGAAGGTAAGATGGATTAGATAGAAGAAGGCAAGATGGAGTAGAAAGAAAGCAAGATGGGGTAGATGGAAGAAGGCAAGATGGGGTAGAAGGAAGGGAAGATGGGCTAGATGGAAGGCAAGATGGGGTAGATAGAAGAAGGCAAGATGGGGTAGATGGAAGGCAAGATGGGGTAGATAGAAGAAGGCAAGATGGGGTAGATAGAAGAAGACAAGATGGGATAGATGGAAGGTAAAATGGGGTAGATGGAAGGCAAGATAGGGTAGATGGAAGAAAGGCAAGATGGGGTACATGGAAGATAAGATGGAGTAGATGGAAGACAAGATGGGGTAGATACAAAAAGGCAAGATGGAGTAGATAGAAGGCAGATGGGGTAGATGGAAGATAAGATGGAATAGATGGAAGGCAAGATGGGGTAGATGGAAGGCAAGATGGGGTAGATGGAAGACAAGATGGGGTAGGTGGAAGGCAAGACGGGGTAGATGGAAGGCAAGATGGGGTAGATGGAAGGCAAGATGGGTAGATGGAAGGCAAGATAAAGTAGATGGAAGGCAAGATAGGGGAAATGGAAGGCAAGGTCGGGGGTGGAAGTGGAGTTGAAAAGGGGGAAAAAAAATTGGCAGCATGGAGATGTGTACGTGTGTGTGTGTGTGTGTGTGTGTGTGTGTGTGTGTGTGTACGTGTGTGTGTGTATGTAGGAGGTGGTAGGATGAGGGATGATGACTCGAGGGAGGAGGGGGGTTGGGGGCTGAGAAAAGTTGTGGGGATTGTGGCTGAGAGAAGTGAGGGAATGAGAACGGATGAAATGAATGGTTAGGGCTTGGGTTTGGGGTTGAGGGTGGGGGTGGGATGGTGAAGACGATTAGGGAAGGTGGCAGGGGGTGGGGGGTTGGGGTGGAGGGAAAGAGGAAGTATTACGGCTCATGGATTGAGGGAGGAAGATGTGGGATGAGTGCTAAAAGAAATGGAAGTGATTGGAAGATAATTTTTATGGGGGGAAGTGGTTGGGTGGAGGGGAGGGGAGTGGAGGCTTTAGAAGCAGAGCTGGGGATACCTGGCGGGAGTGGATAATGGGAAACATGGGACAGGTACTTGTAAACAAAAAAAATAATCACTCAGTGTTTATGAAGATGCAACCTACGTGTTGCAAAACACATCTCCTCCGCATCTTGTCTCCGTTCTACGTCGTCGAAATACTATTTTACGTGGATCCGTCCATCAACAACATCATCATGTAGCCGGAAAAACGATCGAAGCTTTGTGCCAAAAGAGGGAACGGGATTATGGAGTGGGGGTGGGGTGGGGAGTGGGGGTGGGGTGGGGAGTGGGGGTGGATATTGGGGAGGAGTGGTAGTGGCGAGCGTGATTTGTGAGATGGTGGTAATTTGAAAGCATTGATGGTCAATGGCGCGGTACTTTTGGAGGAGTGCAACAAAGCCAAGTTGTCTATTTTGGATTTTACCTGAAAACCACAACTTGGATGGAACCCCAGACGCACTGCTACAAAGCATGGACAAACAATGATCTGCTCGGCACGGAGTTTTGAATAGGCATGACCTCCGCCGTCTCGGTGCGAACTTTGGCATGCGTTAAAGACAGACGCCACTGAGCGGTGCGCAAGCAAGGCACGCACAAATCTGTCGTGATAAGGAGTCCAGAGTAAACGAACGAGGGTGGTAAAACGTGATCGGCGCGCGCGGTCATTTTGTCGTGACGTCATTGTTCGGCTTGAAAACTCGTGGGCGCCACTCACTCACGAACCGCTAGTTGGCGTCCATCGTGAAAACACGACCAAATGTGGATCATGCGACGTCACAAATGAATATTTGAATGAATGAATGAATGACTAATAAATAAGTGAATGAATGAATGAATGAATGAATGAACGACCGACCGACCGACCGAACGAACGAACGAACGAACGAACGAATGAATGAATGCATGAATACATGAATAGAGTTTATCAGCGTTTGTAGGCTATGTAAGGCCATTTATCACGAATTCAATTAAACTAATTCAGACTAAGCGCCAGTCAAGTCCGATTTCTCCAGGTATTCGCTTCTTACAAACCGCACAGGGAGGCACTGCCAGCGAATTATTGCTCCCACCTACGTGACGTCACTTCTCGACCTTGAACGCGCGTGTCCGTCCGTTTTCCTGTATGACGTGTGTATGATGACCTTTGATCTTCGAGCCCTGCAACTTTTGTGAGTTTGTGGATACGTATTGGAAAATTTAATTCACATTCGTCAATCATAAATAGCATCCTTACAAGAATTTCAAGCTGACCCATTTGCTGTCTGTTTGGATGATGGATATTCTCTCTGGAATTTTCAAAATCTCCTTTGGCTTAGGCGGAGACACGCACGTGAGCTTACACGATTGTTTAGTGTAGAAAACTCCCCACAACAAACCCCCAAGTCATGATGTATTGTTTTAACGATCTGCATGATTTTACACGGTGTGTGAATGTGTGTGTGTATTTGTGTGTGTATGTGTGTGTGCGCGTTTGTTTGTGTGTGTATGTGTGTGTATGAGTGTGTGTGTGTGTGTGTGTGTGTGTGTGTGTGATTATTTATGCAAACACCCAGTCCATTTGCATAGAATTTCTATTTAACGTACCTAGAGGCCAGACTATGACTCATTTGTACTTATGAGCAGTGACATAGTGATGCCCCGTGTAGTGATATTCATGTGCGTGCTTTGATTGATTAATTATTGAAGGCTGAGACGGTTGGAATCTTTCACAAATATCTCTATATATAAAATTGAGATGTGTGTGTGTGTGTGTGTGTGTGTGTGTGTGTGTGTGTGTGTGTGTGTGTGACTTTTATACGTTTCCACAGTTTTATTCCCATCGACTTAAAACTTGGCATGGGGTGAGGTGTGGGCCGGGGTCAGGTCATGGTGGGGTTAAAAAAATGGTGTTGCCATGGTAACCGGAAGTGGGCACAAACAAGGTGGCCGCCGAAAACTCAAAGTGCTCCGATTTGACCGAAATTTGGTGTGTGGGTAGGTAAAGTCAAATGATGAAGATCTGTGAACACATTTTTGGTTATCTTGGTTACTACCATTGTAGCGATCCGTTAAGAGTAAGATGAGTAAATGGGCGCGAAGCGCCTTATGTGGTTTTGGCGCGAAGCGGCTAGTTTATTTATAAAGATCTTATAGGGAACCCGTTTTAATCACGTTTTTAGGAGGATAAAACGAAATCTCACAATAACGAGAAAAAAAGTTCTAATGTATGATTGATTACTACCATTATGAACATCAAGGGGGAACTATGTTGATGATAACTCTGAAGTTACAACGTGTGCTGGACTGAAGCAATCCAATTATGAAACAGTTACAAATCTGCAACATTTGGTCAATGTCTCCAGTGGGATTACATCTACATTATTTGTACGAGTATACACTAAGTATATCAAGTATGTATACAGCATATGCATTGACATAATGTCAGGCTCTGTGACCCTACTACTGGGACACAGCAGGCCCCGTATAGGTTGCGGGTGATATTAGACCCACCGAGTCTCCCTATGCAATTTGTAGGAGGCGAACAAGTAAGGAAATTGGTATTTGGCGTGCTCTCATTCTACCCAGCTCTGGTAAAGTTCGTGGTCAATGGCTTTGTATAGCCCATGAAACTGGTAGGCCACCAAACTTTATTCATCAATTTATTCATTCATTTATTCCGACGCAGCAGCCCCGCCTATGACGTGCATGTAGAAGACAGGCTTGGTAACGATGCAACCCTAGCTCCCGCACGCGACATGTGGATAGATGATAAGCCAAGGTCGTTTATTCTTTTTGATGGTTGATGTATTTGTTTATCTAACTGCGACTCAGTCTCGGCATTAAAAAAGAAACTTTTACATGTACACTCACTCGACATTTTGAGCCAATGTTCTGAGACGCATTATTTTTCTGATGACATATTACGTAAGAAATACATGCGGTTCCTTCTGTTGAAACCCCCGATGGCTTCCGGAAAAGACGAATAAACCTAAATTCAAGACTGACAGTACTTTCTAAATTTGGAGGAAGAACACAACTAACACGCACATGAGCTGTGTTTTCGTCACATTGCCCACCGACGTAAACAAATTTAAATGGCGCCCGAGAAAGACGCCAGACGGAGGCCAGACAGCACTCGGGTGGCTTGGAATGAGAAACGGGTGGGAGTATGATGTTGAGGGGAGAGGGGGTGGTCTGTGAAGGGGATGCCTCAGTCGGGGATGGATGGGAAAAAACAGGGAGGTGGGGCAGGGAAGAGGGGTGGGGTGAGGGGGATGTGCATAGCGTCTCTCTCAGGACGTCCGAGGCCAAACAGAACCCTGCGTTATTGATTTCTGCGTGGGTAGTGCCAACCTAAACCTCGTGCATCATTGATCTCCCACCCCCCACAACCCCCTCACCCACCCACCCTTCCCCCTTCCTCTCCATCCCGTTTACCGCCCTATTTCTCCAGTCTGAAGGTCATGCGGAACCCCCTCTGTTCCCTCACCTCCCTCCCAACCCCCCATTTCCCTTCTCTCTTTTCACTCCACCCCCCTCCCAGTCTTCGGACGTCATCAGGGTTACGGAGCACGTGCAAAACAACTCTTTAGCCCCTCCTCCTCCTCCCCTTCCCCCTTCCTTCTCAAGGCTATTTCTCCTCACCTTCCTGCCTCCCGCCCCCCCCCCCCTTTTCTAATACCCCCTTCTTCACCTTCCCCTCTCGCCCCCTATGTGCGTCAACAGCGTCCAACTCCCACGTAGACTGTTCGAGTCACTGCAACCCACGCGCTGATGCAACGCAGAAAGTACACTCCCTCTTTCCCTCGCTTAATCTTCAACCATTCGCCTAACCTTGGCCTTTTTCCTGCGGGCACTTGGATGTATGTCGGCTGGGCACTTAAGATTGTCTTTCGTCAGCCGATGATTATTATTTTGATCACCGCTTACTTAAACTTGCTCGTGGGCTCAAGTGCGCGCTTAAATGCAGGTTCTGCGTCATAAATGTTTGTCTTACGATACCATGATCGAGTTGTGTTATTGTTGTTGTGCACGCAAGACTCACAACCTCTGTGTGTTTGAGTGCGCGCGCGCGAGCACGTGAGCATGTGTGTGTGCGCGCGTGCAGGCGTGCGTGCGTGAGTGGATGTGTGTATGTGCGTGCATATGTGCACGTATGTGTATAAATGTGTATTGTTGTGCACATGTGCATTCCTGGGTGTCCTTTACGTGTAAACACAATGCCAGGGCATCTTGACTTTCTAGAATGTTTATTTCTGTTTCCACTACAGCACGTGATTAAACACTCACGAGTCCACATTCTTGGCAAGCCTCTTTATTTCATTCAAGGTCACTGGTACTGACAGCACTGCGATGATAAAAACTGTTTTTTCTTCTCCTCTATCCACCAACTCGCTAATCTGCCTTCGCCCTCATTTGACTTTCGTCTTAGTGATCAATCCTCTCCTGCGTGATCGTCCCCACCCCTACCCCCCTCCCCCATATATGTTTTCCCGCTCTTCGCCCTGTCCGTCCCTTTCTCTCATTTCCACCCCTCAAGGAATCACCTTTCCGAATCATTTCGCTACTTTGTTTCAGTGCACTAAGTTTGTTTTCCTTTTTCCTTCCTCAGTCGTACAGCTCACCCTTTCTCCTTCTTTTTCTCAACTCCCCCCCCCCCCTCTCCTCCTCCTTTCCTCTGCTCCTCCCTTTCCTTTCTATTTAATCCCATCCCAAAACTCTCTACTTGCTTTCCCCGCCTTTTTCTGTACGCTTTTCTGTGCCAGTTTGCTCCTAGTGAGTCTCACCACCTGGCAATTCTCTCCTGTGCTCTTTCTCACCTTTCCCCAAGAAACATTTCCATCCTCATCACTCTACCCCATCCCCTGCACTCGTCAACACCCACCCACCCCCTACTCCTTCCCCTCCACCCCTCAAATCCACACTGTGTCTCCTCTCATTGTGGAGCCCTTTTCCCACCCGACGGACCATACATCAGAGTTCGATGCACCCTCAGTCTCTTTATTTTTTCTTACCCCCCCCCCTCGGTCAGAAAGCCTGTTCTAAACACACTCACTCCCATCACTTACTCGTTCCCACTCCTCCCCACTCTGCTATAGCATGGTTCCACCCACCCCCTCGTCTGCTCTCCTTTATGGCGGAGCCAAGGTCGACGGCATTGGCAGCACGGTGTTGCCTGAAATACACTCAAGGTTTCAAAGTGTCTCTCTCTCTCTCTCTCTCTCTCTCTCTCTCTCTCTCTCTCTCTCTCTCTCTCTCTCTAGCTCACACCCTTTGGGTCGATCACCCTCCATCCACACACCCCTCGTACTTTTCCCGCTACCCCTACCCCCTTACCCCTGCCTCACCCCACCCTTCCATCCAACGGCAGGGTTTGGTCCGAGACCCTCCGATGCATAGCGCTGACAACGGGGTGAGCGCACTGCGCGCAGAAAATAGCCTTGGTCGATACGTCTCCCTCACGAGGCCTCCAACTCAAGGTGAAAGCAGTCACTCAACCACAGCAACCCAGACGGCGGCCGAAGGACAAGGATTAAAAAACGATAACGTTTTTTTTTCTCCTTGTGTTCGCTTTTTCTGATGCACCTGCCAACCTCCCTCCCACTCCCCCTTTCCCCTCGCTTCCCTTAAATTTCACCCCTTTCTCCCCTCTCTCAGCATCACCGCACCACTGTCAACCCCCTCCCCCCCCCCTTCCTACCCCTCGTTTGTTCCTCATTTTATGCACCGACTCTGATTATCAGTAATACCTGTGATATTATATGCTTTTTGCTCTGTGCGCAAACATCACATACTTCCCTCCATCCCCTCTCCTCCTCCTACTCAACCTCAAAGCCGCCGCCCCGTCCCCCCTATCCACCCCCCGTCCAGCTGCACCTCCGTACGGTGGTGACTGCTCGCAAATAGCATGATCGATTCGACGAGCAGTCATATTCTGATGAAGAGCCAAGAACGGATCGAGGGATGTGCCTGGAAAAGAGATCAGTATATTTATCTCGTTCGCCCGAATTATCGTGGCTTTCAAATGAAAGCGCGCGGAGTCTCTGCGAATTCACTACACCGACGAAAATACGCTTTGACTTTTCTGCGAAAGTGTTTGTCTTGGAAGTGGTATTTATTCCTAAAGACAGCTCTGCCGGGAAGGCAGCTGCTATTTTGGGCGGTGTAGACGCCATTACCACACGCGTCGAGACGTTTTGAAGAACTCGCAGAGGTAAACGTGGAAACCGTTTCTTGTTCATTCAAAATTACAGCACATGACAGGAGCTGCCCGATGCTGTCTCCTTCAGCTGTGAATGTGAGGCTTTCAAGACGCCTGTTCGCGCTGACGCGCGTTCGAATGACGCAAGCTTGGGGCCTTACAGATGACGCTACCAAGCTACATTGCTTCTTTGCTTCACGTCGCTACGAGACGAGATGGTGCGCAGTGCGGCCTCGCACACCAAGCAGCAATACGCAGTAAACAGTGCCGTTAGACTATCCATACATGGAAAGCTCGGGCATCCCGGGAAGTCTCACAGGAAACAAACAGAAGCTGAACGACACGAGTTGCTCCCTGAAACTCCTTTCTGATTGGTTGATTGACGGCTGGGACGCTGCTTCGTAGCGCGCAAATAGACTGCTGGCTATTCCAGGCGACGAGTTCCATTTGACGCAAGCGCGATCCACTTGCTGCTGCTGGCAGCAGACACGGAAACCGCACCAGGAAATAAAGTCTGCTGAGAGCACATGGTTTTGCAGCTTCGTAATGTCTTCTGCAATGGGCGTTAGGTCATAATGCGTGTGCCTGTAAAAATTTGCTCGCAGCATGCACGCGTGTCAACATGTGGATCAAAAGAAGTGAGCGTTCTACATATACGTTACAACACCATGACAGGTCTGTGCGCTCATCACTTCGTGGTTTCACGGTCAGAAGCTCACGCAGGCTCTAGCAGGGCACTCCCAACCATTGACGACAAAATAAAATGAAGGTTTCCCCCCTAAGAACACGCATCAGAGATCACAGGAGCGTCCCGACTTACTCAGCTCACTGGAAACTTGCTTATGCACGTATGATGATATGCCACGCATTTGCATCCTCAAACATGCAAATGTACACATACATGCCTCATAGCCCCTACCTCCGTATGGGTGCATGCATGTGCTTGTGCGTGTACTGACTCACGGCGCATGTCGGCAAGGTGGTCCAACCAGACGTTACGAGGATGCTCACAAAATTACGCTGCGGTCCTGCAACATTCCTGTCATCGGGTGGGAAGCCTTGACTTCTGACTGTAGCACTTGCCCAGATAAAAAAATTCTATAGAAACTTCTATAGACTTTTGGTAAAGAATTCTATAGAAATTCTATAGAATTCTATACGAATTATATAGAATTCTATAGAAATTTCTATATAATTCTATAGAAATCTATAGAATTCTATATCATCTATAGAATTCTATAGAAACTTCTATAGACATCTATAGATGATAAAGAATTCTATAGATTTCTATAGAATTCTATAGATTTTTATAGAATTCTATAGAAATTTCTATAGAATTCTTTACCAAAAGTCTATAGAAGTTTCTATAGAATTCTTTTATCTGGGGATGGGGGCAGCTCACCCCAAAAGGCACCAAGATCTTTAAAGTACGTGTGTGTGTGTGTGTGTGTGTGTGTGTGTGTGTGTGTGTGTGTGCGTGCGTGCATGCGTGTGTGTGTGTGTGTGTGTGCCCGTCTGTCACCCCCCCCTCTCTCTCTCTCTCTCTCTCTCTCTCTCTCTCTCTCTCTCTTCATTTTTTAATACAATAACGTCCATCAGTTCAATTCTTCATTTCCTGTTTATAATGTGGAATGTCTCGAAAACACCATCCGTTTGCGGAGTAGTGTACTTGTAGCAGTTAGGCACAAGAAACCTTCACCTGTGAAATAAACATAAGTTTGAAATGTGTGATTCAAATAATATTTCAGAGCATGTTTTTTTTTTAAGTTGAGCACCATTTCATACTACGCACTTCATAACACCTCAAGGGTATTATGCTTATCACTTGTTGAATATGGTATCAGCGAAGAGCCGTCGACTCGAACAACAACAGACACTCCAGTCACACGGAATGTTTCTCACGCTAGCACGCACATCTCCTGCCTTTGTTACTTGTGCTTCGGCAATGAAAAAGATCCTCCCTCTGTTTGTTGAGTGAGAAAAAACCCTCCGTGCCTCTCTACGTCGCTTGTCAGAGGCAAATAGCTGGTGAAATGGAGACTTCTGCTAACTCTAACCACCTATTGTGATTGACGTGGTTTTTGACCTTCCGCAGCCAACAAAGACTCATAGACCATAAAACTCCATCATCTACGCCACCATGAAAAAGATCAGAACTCCATTACTTGTTGCAGACTTAGATGCAATCAATGCTGAGGGGCTTACGAAGCTAATCCGGCCTCTTAGGATCTCCCTCATTTCACGTTTTGAATCCGATTTTCTGCAACCCATATCTACATGCTAAGTGAAGTCATTAACGTCTTACAGGAGACTTCATATTCATCACTTTAACGATCGGAATTCGTATCAAATCGACTCACACACACACACACACACACACACACACACACACACACACACACACACACACACACACACAAACATACACACATACAAACACACAGACACAGACACACACAAACATACCTCCGTCAACCTCCACCCCCAACCCCCCCATGATTCTTGATTTCGATAGGTGGGCTGATCTGAGACGCCCCATAGGCAGGATCTGACTTGATGGACGACGTGCCCTCCGTGTCTCTACACGAGCACGTCTGTTGCCCTCCTGGTGAGTTCCGTTCTTCTGTGAGGAGGCGTGTCCTTGAGTGTTGTCATAGCTCAAAGGTCGTTGTGGCACTCCCTGGCCTTGACGTCATCGTACACGACGCACCAGGCACCACGACCACCACCCACCACTCCTTGCCTCTTTCTCTCTGTGTATATATATAGCTCTCTCTCTCTTCTTTCTCTCTCTCCTTTCTCTCTTTCTCTTGATATCTCTCTTAATATATCTCTCTTGATATATATCTCTCTCATGATATGTCTCTCTTTCTTAATATCTTTCTCTCTTGATAGTTCTCTCTTGATGTTTATCTATGATATTTCTCTCTCTCTCTCTCTCTCTCTCTCTCTCTCTCTCTCTCCTACCATCGCACCCTTGACATAAAACATTGGTGAGGGTACTCTGACGTCAGTGTCTCATAAGATGTCCTAATATACTCCTCCTATTTTCATGTTTTCTTCTTTCTATCCGTGTTTAATACTCTCCCCCACGCGGGTTGCCGTCCGTCCCCAGCTACCCACACCTGTCTTTGTTGCACCTGCCTTTCGACCAACCAGGGGCCCTGTCCTCCTGGGTGACGTATGTTTCCTTTTATAGATGCTGTCTGTGGGCTGGACAGAAATGGTAGGCAGAGATGCACGCAGGGTTGTGCGAAGGAGTGAGGGTGTGCTTGCGTGCTTGAGAACGAGTACAAAAATAGTCGAGGAGGTAAGTTGTTCTTCGTGTATGTTGGCAAGTTGACCGGCGAGTTTGAATGTGCTTCAACTTGTCACCAGCAGAATCGCTAGAAGCCTTCGAAGATGGTTCGTTAATTCACCCGCAATGTTGTCCATATAGTACATCATTTGTAAGATTTACAGGAATACAAGCAGCGCATAATCGACTCGATCACGCTTTGATTGGTTTGTCAAGATTTATGCTTAAACATCAGTAAATGATATGATGCAACAATCTGGTCAAGAAAGTTTGCAATACACGTACCTAGGGACGTTTTTGCTCATGTTAACCACGAGCTAATACCAATCAATACCTAGTGGAAAAAACTTTTAAAAGTCTATTGGAGAGAGACGATGCGATCGATCAGCCAATCAGATGCCTTCTTTTAAAGCTCTTAAAAACCGATCAGCCAGTAAGATGCCTCATTCTAAGGTGCTTTGAAACTTTTTTCGAGATTCGAAAGTTTTATCTCTGGATGTTCTGATGCAGAAGTTGCAGGGTCTTGGTCACTTACTTTATTTTGGTGGTCAGAAGTGACAAGTCTTCGAACTGCCTACAGAAATCGTCTCACCGTCTTCGGAAGGAAACTCGAATTTCATCTTTTCACGTTAAGAACGAGGGAGTCTTGAGATGCACAAAGCATACACGAAGAAGCAAATTTTCGCGCAAAACGTAAGCGTTTTACCCCCAAAATTACCAACACATAGGTTCTGTTGTTTTTATCGGTTGGAGTCTAGCGTACTATTTTGGATCGCTCGTTATGTCATCATCTTCATTACCACCAAGAACTGTTGTCTTCACTTATGCTGTTATGTGTTAAACGGATGCTTCTCCAATAAATACATTTGCTCTTTTGGTGATTTCTCTCGTAATTAATGGGCAAAGATTTATAGAGCAACAATACCATGCACAGAGAAAAAGAAAGTCCCTGTGTTGTGATGTTGATGCAAAATTGCATTATTACCACAGCTCAAGCATTAATAGGTTAATTCAAATAAAAGATCACAGAGCAATAAAATTCGTTTATGCTTAGCAGCATAAAATACTCTAATAGACGTGTCTTTCATTTGACTGCTTTCAGATACTATAACAGCACAATAGTGTTACTAAAAGAACGAACGGTTTCGAAGGATGTATATACCTGTTTCAATTAACTTCTTGCAACTCCAAAAACCCTTAAAAGTCTTTTCATCTCCGCCACCCCCTCCCCCCCCCCCACCCCTCCAGCACCCTTCCCTCATTACTCTTCCGCCCCTCCCTCAACCCTTCCCACCCCCACCCCTACCCCAACTCCATCTCCCAACCCTTCCCACCCCCATCCCAACTTCATCCCCCATCTCGTCCTCCCTCCAAGCTCCTTCTCATAATTATGTTCTACAATATTGTCTGGTAAAAAGAGGGTGTGCCCTGTACAATCCTTGTATTGAAACTGATGTGGCGGCCAGAGTCCTTGATATAATGCCCAGGTCAAAGTTGTCCCTGTGTTCTTAAACCCAATCATGACCTTGACCACTAAGTAAGGATAATGTCAAGGCCACGTCCAGAGAGGTCACACCACCAACTAAGACTGAGCCAAGTGTGGTGACAGTTTAATGCACGTTTCTCCGTAGCCATTTTCATTCTGAAGAAGTCCTTGACCCTTGTAATGACATTGACCTTTGATATCGGGCATTGTAAAAGACAAACACAGAAAGGTCATACCGCCTACTCTCCTCCTGCCAAATGTGATGGCAGTGCAATACAGTTTCGAGAAAACTGCGTTGTGAATGTTTATCAAAGAGATGCAAATGGACGAACGGATAGACGGACGAGCAGACTGACATGAGGGCGGGCGGACAGTCAGACAGGTGGACAGACAGATGGACAGCCAGCCAGCCGACGCCTGGGCATCGCATCAGCACTGCACACGTGTACAAATGCCATGAGTGCTCTTACTGCCGCTATTCGGGTTCTCTGGGCATTACCTTCGTTCTCATTCACCACCTCACCAAGTTATTTTGGCTGTGTATACAGCCTGAATAACAGGGGGTGGGTGAGCAGAAGGGGGTTTGTTGGTGGAGTGGCGGGTAGGGGTGGGGGTGGGGGTGGGGGTGGCGGGGGTAATAAGTTTAGATGTTTTCCACTAGAGGAGTTCCGGCGAGGATAATGCCCTGCACCCTGGTTGCACTTTTAGCCTAACTCAAGGTCAAAGCAAAAATTATGTGGTTTGGGTGCTGCGTGCGCCATAGCGAGTACGACAATCGTTTTGAAAACTCAACCTAGCTTAGCAGATGTATTTTGTTGTGTGTGTGTCGTCGTCGTTAAAATCGAATTTAGTCAAGGTCTTCACGTCGAGATCTGAGTGTTGATTGCTGCATGTTCCTAGAGGTGCAAAGGACCGCAAACTGAGCAACGTTCACACCGGCTTGGTTTGTGCGGGAAGTCAGACAGCTCACAGACAACGAAGGACGTTGCGATACACATGATTATATAATGACCACTCCCCACATGCGCGGACACTTATACAACCTGTCGACCGACCGACACCAGTGCCAGATGTAAGGGCACAGTACAACAGCCGCGAGCGGTTACATCCACGCGTGAGAGCTTTCAGCGTTTCCTCGAAGCACCGGTAATTACACTCTTCTCTCGCATTCGCAGACGCAACACTATATAAGGCGAACCACTCACTACTCGTCAGTATTTAAAAAAAATTGCGCGTGGCGACTTCTGCCACACCCCTCTTCAAGGATGGTCATGTGAAATGAAAGACGAATGCCTTCGCGCTTGAAGGCTTGACGTCTCTGCATACCAGACCGCTGACCTCCACGTACCGAGATAGCATGCTGACGTCGACAGGGCTTTTCACCCAGCCTCGTGACCTTGATCTCTCCGCACCGTTCACTGCCTCACGCTGGTATTGGCTGGTTAGTACCGGTGTCTAGTCGGAAAAGTATCCCAACGAGAAAGTCGCAATAATGACAAGTCCATGTGGTGATCATACCTTGGTGGTTTATGTGTGTGTGTTAGTTTTCGACGAGATGCTTGGTGCATATGGAAAGAATGTAACAACAACTTTTTTTCATGATTATAATCATTCGAATAGTGAGGCGAACAAACAACCAAAACACCCTGTTGCTTCTCAGATGGCATACCAAATGGCCAGAGACGCGTTGCCGTCACTTCCGGAGTTATTTGTAGAAGCTACGTGCTTTCAGCCATGTTGGTAGGAGGCGAGCGCTGTCTGCTAAGCTGTGCTACGGGAGACGTGCAACCATGCCGACTTCTTACTGCGTGAAAAATAGTTTTAACAACCAACAAAAAGAAAAATTAAAAGGAGTCAAACGCTGCTACTACTTTATACCATCAGAGAAAACCAATCAAGGTCCGATTGGGCAAAGGGTGACCGAAGCTAGACGAAGAGGATTTTTAAAAAAGAAGATTTACAGAATAGATCTGACCTTTCGAGACAAACACCTGGCGAGAATCAGCAGACATCTCCCACGAATCCTGCTACGAAGAATCGATAGACTTCCAAAGACCTGTAATTCTTGAACTCTTCCAACGTGTACGCCGATGTTCCGAGTACAACAATTAAATATGTACATGGCACTCGTTGGCGGAGTGTTCCTCAATTCCGGATCAAGTTGGTCCTTCTTCAGCTGGTATGAATGGATGGATAGATGGATGGATAGATGGATGGATGGGTGAATGGATGTTTGGAGTTTTAAGGCTTATCAGCCTTTGTAGGCTACGTAAGGCCACCGAGCACAAAAACGACTAGAATAGTTCCCAGTCAGCGCAAATCAAGTCACGATGTACCTAGTTAATCGCCTCTTACGAATCGCTAAGGGAGACGCGGTGGGTCAATTCTTACCCCCCACCCCCCACCCCTCCTGCACCTCTGTGAACATTTCTCCATGGTGTCAGGAGTGGGGTGAGTGCCCATGTTCAAGCAAGTAGTATAAACTTTATGATTTTGATTCAAAGTTCAGTCATCGCACGTGGAATACCTTAATCTTTTCGTCCTCCGACACATGCAAGCTGTATAGGCGAGGATTACAGAGGTTCAGCGCTTTCTGTTCAGTTTATTTCTTCTGTCCTCCGACACATGCAAGCTGTGTAGGCGAGGTGTGGCACAGTAGTTACGGTTTTTTCTGAAAGCACTGTTTATGGCACAGTGGTACTGATTCCTCCTGATCATCATGGAATGTTTGCGCAAACCAGAACCTTTGACCTTTGAAGGCAATGTAGCTAAAAATTGGCGACATTTTGAATCTGACTTCGACATATTTATAGAGGCAGTATATGGCGACAAGGATGATAAAACCAGGTCGTACATCCTGCTCAATTTGGCTGGCAGAGAGGCAATCGAAAAAGCTCAAACTTTCACTTAGGCTTTTGAAGTGAAGAACGATGCAGGTGCTGTCATTCAGGCTGCTGAAAACCGAAAAAGTGTGGCAGTGTTGAAGAAGAAATTTCAAGAGCTTTGCAATCCCCTGACAAATGTGATCCTTGAAAGACACAAGTTCAACACCGGAGCTCAGGAAGCAACAGAACCTGTCCAGAGCTTCATCACGGCATTGAAAATCCTTGCAGAGACATGTGAATAGGGAACTCTGAAAGACTCCTTGATCCGAGACAGAATTGTTTGTGGAGTGACGTCAGAAACCCTGCGGAAACAACTGCTGAAAGAAAGAGAGCTGAATCTCCACAAAGCCATCCAAATGGCGAAGATCCACGAATTATCAGAGAAGAGCAACAAACAGGTTTCATCACAAGAAGAGGTGAATGCAGTTGACAGCAAGATCAAAGCCCAAGGTCCTCGAGGTGATGTCAAGCCATGCAACTATTGTGGACGCACTCATGCGCGTAAAAAGATCTCTGCCCTGCTTTCGGCAAGACATGCGCATCTTGTCACAAAGCGAATCATTTTGCACGAGTCTGCAAATCAACATGTAAGAACGCCAACAGCACAAACAACGTCAACACCATCGACGATGAACAAAGTGATGTCGAAGCTTACGAAATTCACACCATCGCATCAACACAGTGCCGCAATGAAATTCACTGCACAGCGTCCATTAATGCACAGCACTTGAAGCTGAAGATTGACACTGGTGCAAAATGCAACATGCTTTCCCTTGAGCAGTTCAAGCAAGTGAAAAAGATAGAGACTATCAACAAAGCACGTGCTGTGAACTTGGTTGCTTACGGCGGCGAGAGATTTTCGACTCTGGGCACTGTTGATCTGCGCTGCAAGATAGGAAACTCTACACAGTGGATCACATTCCAAGTCATCAACAGACAGGCAACTCCCCTGTTAAGCCTGAACGACGCATTGAGATTGAGGCTGATCGAACTGGACAAGACAGTATATGAAGTTACTGAAAGCAATTAGCTCTCTGAGAAAGTCCTCAGCGAGTACGGGGATCTCTTTAATGACAAGCTGGGCACTCTGCCACCCACATACACAATGAGAGTTGACCCGACAGTGCCTTCTATTGTAAAACCAGCAAGGAAAATTCACCAAGCCATGGAGGGGAAGGTGAAGGAGGAGTTAGAAAGCATGGTCCAGAAAGGCGTCATCAAGCGTGAAAGGGAGCCAACAGAGTAGGTTTCACAGATGGTCGCCACCAGAAAGAAGAACGGCGATGTCAGGATATGTCTGGGGACCTCAACAAGGCTTTGAAAAGGCCACATCACCCCATGCGCACAGCAGAAGGTGTAGCGTCACGCCAGGGAAACGCAAAAATCTTCTCTACCTTAGATGCCAAGGCGGGATTTTGGCAGATCAAATTGGATGAACAGTCCTCACTGCGCACAACCTTCAGCACCCCTTTAGGGAGTTACAGATTCCTCCGCATGCCTTTTGGCATAAATACAGCCAGCGAAGTCTTCCAGGCAGCCATGGAAGGACTCTTTGAGGGCTTCCCCTGCGCCATCATCGTTGATGATATCCTCATCTGGGGCACCCCAGAAAAGGAACACGACGCCAACCTGAAGAAGGTCCTCGACAGGGCCAGAAAGATTGGCTTGAAGCTGAACCTGAGCAAATGCAAGTTCAGACAGAGGAGCGTCTCCTTTGTTGGTCACAAGTTCACGGAAGACGGTCTCAAGCCAGACCTGGAGAAACAGATGCAATCAGAAACATGCCACTGCCTGAAGACAAAGCTGCTCTCCAGAGGTTCCTGGGCATGACGAACTATCTGAACAAGTTCATAAAAGACTACAGCGCGAAGACGGCCACACTGCGTGAGCTCTTGCGCAATAATGTAGTCTGGAGCTGGACTGAAACTGAAGGTTGTTGTTGTTGGCATCCGTCAGTCTCGTGAGACTATGGGGGGTGTGCGCCAGGTTTGGTCAGTCCGGGGTTGAGAGGCAGCGTACTCTGTGGCTGTAGAGCCCGATCCTTGAGCCGCATGCTCTGTTGCACTTGTCGCAAGTGAAGTCTTGGCGTGGCTCTGTGGATGCCGACGCTATCCTCTGTCGTCTGCGTTCTCTCCTCTCCTCCCACTGCTCCCGTCTCCTCCTCTCGCTGGCCTGGATGCCAGTCTTGACGGCGTGTCTCCAGCTGTTGCGGTCAGCGGCCACCGTTTCCCAGTCTGCTGGGTTGATGCCTCCCGCCGTCATATCACGTTTACAAACGTCCTTGTAGCGGAGGAGAGGTCTTCCTGCAGGTCTGGATCCCGTGGCGAGCTCGCAGTACAGCACATCTTTGGGTATTCGGCCGTCATCCATCCTGCTGACGTGACCCAGCCATCTAAGTCGTCTCTGGCTGAGCATGGCGAACATGCTGGGAATACCTGCTTGCGCCAGTACGTCCTTGTTGGGGATGCGGTCATGCCAGCTGATGCCCAGGATCCTTCTGAGGCAACGCATGTGAAAGGTGTTGAGCCGGCGTTCTTGGCGGGAATACAGGGTCCACGCTTCGCTTCCGTAAAGGAGCGTGCTGAGAACACAGGCCTGGTAGACTTTCATCTTGGTGTTTGTCGTCAGCATGGAGTTGTCCCAGACACGCTTTCCGAGGCGGGCCAGTGATGTTGCGGCTTTGCCAATGCGCTTGCTTAGTTCGGCGTCCAGAGACAAGTTGCTTGAGATGGTGGAGCCCAGGTATGTAAACTCTTCCACCACCATAAGGGTGTGATCGCCGATGGAGATGCTGGGAGCGGTACTGACATCCTGACCCATGACTTCAGTCTTCTTGATGCTGATGGTCAGAGCGAATTCTTTGCATGCCTGGGCAAAGCAGTTGATGAGACGCTGCAGCGCCTCCTCTGTGTGCGCAGTCAGGGCAGCATCATCAGCAAACAACAGCTCTCTGATCAGGACCCTTTGCACTTTGGTCTTTGCACGGAGGCGGGCTAGGTTGAAGAGACCTCCATCACTTCTGGTATGGATGTACACACCATCCTCAGACTGTCTGAAGG
>JAWQFJ010023146.1:0-10000 GCA_034096865.1 Theodoxus fluviatilis | reverse complement strand
TTTCTCTTACTCTCATTCCTACTCAATACTCAGATTGCATCAATGATACATATACATATGTATTCCATTGCACTGGACCAGCGCAATCAAGTACAAGCAGGTCGGAGTTCAATAAAAGGGAAATTGACAACTTCAAGACATACACACGCAAAAGTGGAGAGAAGAGTACGATGTGTCCTATGTTTTTCATGCCAGATCGAGCCAACAATACAGCCTGTTGGAAGCATCAGCTCCACATAATCTATCCTGCATGTTGGAAGCTTGGGTCACGTGATGTTGTAGATCCCTTCGAGACTGGGCTCTCCATCTGCATCTCTGCATATCTGCTTTCATCTTTGATTTGATCTCTGTTAAGTCCCCTATTTGCTCATAGCAGGAGCCAATCAATTTAGCCTGATGGTGTTAGGATGCGCCCTAAAGCTCTACAATATCTACATGGCAAGTTGCTGGATTTCGATCAGGTGCTGGAAAAGCCTCCAGGGGGACTGCGCACAGCATAGCCAAGGTACAAACGGAAGGAGGATATGAAGCGGGATACTGCGCGGCGCAGCAGAACATCTATAATGCATTTGCAAGTACTACGCACTCTGTATTGATCTACATTCATCTTTGATCTGGGCTTTGTTCTAATCGTTTTGCTCCACGAATCCCTGCAGATCTGCAATGCAAATAAACGTATTATCTCTCCTCAGTTGCAAGGCTGAGGATTTGCCTTGACTTTGGGAGTCATTCTCGCGTGAGCTTGGTCCACAGAATGTTTCTGCCGGAACAACGGACACGTCGATATTTTGCGACTCGTTCACCAGCAACTTAGAAAACACCATCATGACTATTCCAGTGAAGCACAGGATTCGTTACCAACACAAGCTCGTGTTAACTTCTATAGAGCCTTGCATAGAAATAAATTAAATTCTAAAATGCCGATCCAAGTATGTTCGCATAATGGTCTGGTAAATGACGTTTGAAACCAAGCTTGTCGTCAGTGAGCATTTACGCAGGACTCGTATCAAATTTTACTATCAACTTATGATCCATTCATAAATCTTTCATTTCATTTACATTTCTGCTCTGGTTGGCGACATTTTAAATACGTTACCCCCAATTAAGTGCAAAAGTTAAAAGGGCATCGAAACCACGTTCATCGTCAGTACCTTGATAACAAGACATTTCTTTTTCCCATTCAATGCTTGACCCAGACTGAGTTCCTATTTCGCAGTTTATCTGCTCATAGTCTGTAACATCCGTGACAATATCATTTGATAAACAGCACATTTTAGCAAAAGAGAATTCCAATGTGGTATTGGCACGTCATAGAGGGAACATGGAGAAAGAGAGAGAGAGAGAGAGAGAGAGAGAGAGAGAGAGACAGAGACAGAGACAGATACAGAGACAGAGACAGAGACAGAGAGACAGAGACACAGAAAGAGACAGAGAGACAGAGAGAGACAGAGACACAGAGAGAAACAGATAGAGAAGAGAGAGAGAGAGAAAGAGAGACAGAGACACAGAAAGAGACAGAGAGAGACAGACAGACAGAGATTGAGACAGACAGATACAGAGAGACACAGAGATGGAGGAGAGAGAGAGTGACTGACTGACTATTGTTCAGGCCACCGGCACATCACATCAATGCATGCACGAGAGAGAGAGAGAGAGAGAAAGAGAGAGAGAGAAAGAGAGAAAGAGAGAGAGAAACTAAGAGAGACAGATAGACACAGAGAGACAGAGAGATCACAAAGAGAGACAGAGAGAGAGAAAGAGAAACATAAACTGACTTTCTGACTGACTGACTGACTGATTATTGTTCAGGCCACAGGCCCATTCAATCAATACATGCATATGAGAGAGAAAGAGAGAGAGAGAGAGAGAGAGAGAGAGATTGACAGAGAGAGATACATAGACAGAGAGAGACATAGAGTGACAGAGAAAGAGAGAAAGAGCCACAGAGGCAGACAGAGACAGACAGATACAGAGAGAGAGAGAGACATAGACAGAGACAGACAGACAGACAGACAGACAGACAGACAGACAGACAGACAGACAGACAGACAGACAGACAGACAGACAGACAGACAGACAGACAGACAGACAGACAGACAGACAGACAGACAGACAGACAGACAGACAGACAGACAGACAGACAGACAGACAGACAGACAGACAGACAGACAGACAGACAGACAGACAGACAGACAGACAGACAGACAGACAGACAGACAGAGAACCCTCGTCATCATGCGTTTCCAATTCATTTTCCTGTTATCCCTGATAGAGTGGATGGCCATTCACTGCACATCACTTTTCTCTTGGCACTCCCTTGTTTTTGTGGCAAAGTTTACTGCCCGGGGCGTGGGGGTTAAGGGTTCTCTGAGGTGTCGTGACTCTTCTCTTCAGTGCCGGCGTGTGGCCGCATGGCTGTCAGGGTCGTAATTTCTTTTGCTTCCCCGCCTCGGAAAAAAAAATTATGGTGAAAAGTACAGACAGTAAGCTCTACCGTCAACTTTGTCAGCGAGGGCACGAGGTGAAAAAGACATCTAACTCGGTCGTATTCGGGCCTACGACCTGAAGGCGCTTAGTGACAAGGGGCTGTGAGGAGGAGTCTCCCGGTACGCGCCATCTGAGCTTCGTCTTCCTGCTCCCACTCGCCAACCTTGTAGGGAGTGTAACATTTCTCCCATAAAAATAATCCCCGAGCCATCCACCTCACTCCACTCCTTTTCTACTAGTGATTCTTTGCATCTCGTCCGACCCGTTCCCTCTCGTCCACTTCCTCCTGACGGAATATTCTCTTAACTCCATTATGCCAATGGCCAGAAGGGAATAGTTCAAGCTCTCAACATGGTCTGTGATCTTCCTGCTCTCGATTCTGCAGTGCTCGTGCAATGGGTCTACGGTGACTCCTGATGCTGTTTAGAAGATTTTTTTTAAGGATGTACTTTTCCTTGCTCTGCGACCTTTTTTTCTTCCCAAAGAGCACTGGAGTTGCTTCTTTGCTGGAGGCTCAAAGAGAATAACGACGTGTTTGACCTTGGCAAATGCAATGTAATGCTTGACGGTTATAATATTTTTTCTCAACATTGAGGCCCACAGCTTCATTGATTTGCGATGAATGTTATTGTAATTGCACCAGCTGAACGCGACTGAATCTCTTGTGTCGAAAGCGTTCTAGACGATGTTGAATAAGAAATGCTTTTCTTGTCCTGACTACAACTGTTTCAAGAGAAGCCGCACTATCTTACTCACGCAGCCAGGATGGAAAAGGAAACGCCAACATAACAGTGAAGATTTGATCGAGCTCTTTGTAGCCTATCCCGGACGAATCTGTTTGAAGATACCACACAGACTTATTTACCACCATGTTCCAACATATTATGTATTCTTTGAGAGGCGACATATGGAAACTACAGACTTTTACAGGGGAATGTTCCCGTTCCGCCGTTTCCCATTTCGCCGTTTCCCATTTCACCGTTTCCCGTTTTGCCGTTTCCCGTTTCGCCGTATTAATCAAATAAGTGTCACTTTGCCGTAAAAGTGAGATACATAGAAATCAGTAAAAGTGAGAGATATAGAAATCAGTAAAAGAGAGATATATAGAAATCAGACAATACTTTTCTGGTTTTACAACGCGCAGGACAGTTGTCAACAGTACACTTCCAATAAATATTTTCACCACGGTTGTAGTCTTTTCTGTACCTGTGGCCATTCAAAATAAGTGACAGACCACCACGTGCTGTTTCCACGAACTCCATTAGGCCTACCACCGCTGCTTATGAGACGCTCGAAACGGCACAATCGACTTTCAACTTGCTTTTTACTCAAGACCATGACAAGACTCACTCGGGGTGTTCAAGCAATAAATTGAAGACCATTCACTCGCACGGGATGTACAAGCAACAAACTGAAGACCACTCACTCGCACGGGATGTACAAGCAACAAACTGAAGACTACTCACACATGCCAAAGTTCCCAGTACGGCGAACCGAAACTAAAGAGGACGGCGAAATAGCACGGGATCGCCTTAAGAAAATAATTGACGAATACGGCGATTTGACACCCATACGGCGAAACGGGAAACGACGAAACGGCACCCAACCTTTTACAGGTCGTGTATTGCAATGAAGAGGCAAGTGAGCTGGGAACGGATTTGAGTCGCCGAGCGGAAAACAAGCCGATTAGAAAATTCTTGTGACTCGCTCATTGATTGGAGATTGGCAGGCAGGGGGAGAGAGGCAAGGCCCCATGGGGTTGCTGTCGAACTACACGTTCCCGGTGTGCCTTTGCCCTCCACTTTGCTCGGAGGCTTTCCTCCAATTTCACTCCCTCTGCGTAATGACATTTGTGTGGTCGCCTCAACTACCGGGGGACGAGTTGATTCACACCCGAGACCGCTCCTTGGCAAGGCCATCCCTCCCAGGTGTCAGCCACCTCAGTCATGGCGACCAGAAACACGAAGAGTTGCGGCTCTCATCGAAGGCGGACAAGAGAGATGGCACGCCTCTGCAATGCACTTAGCACTAAGGAAACCTATAATTTCCACAGAAACTGGACGACACTTATGACACCGGAAGGTAATTCTATATGTCTTGCACTCGATGACGCTTGGTAGTGCACGACTCTTGAACGGCATGCTAGGCGAAGCACCATCGAGAGCTCGATGGCTCGCCTCAGAGTGGCTACGCATATAGATCCAAAATGGCTGCTTTTGAGGAATGAAAGCAAATTACCATATTTAAAAAAAATGTGCGCGTTGGCCCACATTTTGACCTGTGATTAACACCCAAGCTGTGCCGCAAGAAGTTAGGCTGCAGTTGTTATATTCCTTTTGAAATAACTGCTCTGAAATAATTACCTGGCAAGATGTCAGCAATAATTTTGCTAAAGAATAATTATGAAATATTTAAAGGGAGGTAACTCTACAACTTACATAGGTACTTGGTTATGTAACCTTCCTTGATGAAAATGTTGAGAAATTCTTGCTTACGATATAAGTCAGCTCTGTAGTTTTTACATACTTTTCGCTTGGAAAGTTACCGAGCTTTGATGCGCAATTACAGCATAATATATGTAGATGTTTGTGTTTATTCATGTCACAAGGCATTGTGGGACTTCCGCCATGTGTCGTCACTGAATAAAAGAAGAACGCTCAGCAACCTGAAGCAGTTTGTTTTATTTCTGAATGCCTGCACCTCTGTGAACATTTCTACATAGTGTCAGAAGCGGGATATAAACTTTATGATTTTGATTCAAAGTTGAGTCATCGCACGTTGAATACCTTAATCGTTTCGTCCTCCGAAACGTGCAAGCTGTGTAGGCGAGAATTACCGAGATTCAGCGCATTCTGTTCAGTTTATTTCTTCCGTCCTCCGACACATGCAAGGCGAGGCGTGGCACTGTGGTTACTGTTTTTCTGAAAGCATTGTATGTGGCACAGTGGTACTGATTCCTCCTGATCATCATGGAATGTTTGCGCAAACCAAAACCTTTGTCCTTTGAAGGCAATGTGGCTGAAAATTGGCGACATTTTGAATCTGACTTCGACATATTCATAAAGGCAGCATTTGGCGACAAGGATGATAGAACCAAGTCGTACATCCTGCTCAATTTGGCTGGCAGAGAGGCAATCGAAAAAGCTAAAACTTTCACTTATGCTATTGAAGTGAAAAACGATGCTGGTGCTGTCATTCAGGCTGCTGAAAACGGAGAAAATTTGTCAGTGTTGAAGAAGAAATTGCAAGAACTTTGCAATCCCCTGACAAATGTGATCCTTGAAAGACACAAGTTCAACACCAGAGCTCCGGAAGCAACAGAACCTGTCCAGAACTTCATCACGGCATTGAAAATTCTTGCAGAGACATGTGAATATGGAACTCTGAAAGACTCCTTGATCCGAGACAGAATCGTTTGTGGGGTGACGCCAGAAACCCTGCGGAAACAACTGCTGAAAGAAAGAGAGCTGACTCTGCACAAAGCCATCCAAATGGCGCAGATCCACGAATTATCAGAGAAGAGCAGCAAACAGGTTTCATCACAAGAAGAGGTGAATGCAGTTGACAGCAAGATCAAAGCCCAAGGTCCTCGAGGTGATCTCAAGCCATGCAACTACTGTGGACGCACTAATGCGCGTAAAAAAGATCTCTGCTTTCGGCAAGACATGCGCATCTTGTCACAAAGCGAATCATTTTGCACGAGTCTGCAAATCAACACGTAAGAACGCCAACGGCACAAACAACGTCAACACCATCGACGATGAACAAAATGATGTCGAAGCTTACGATATTCACAACATTGCATCAACACAGTGCCGCAATGAAATTCACAACACAGCGTCCATTAATGCACAGAACTTGAAGCTGAAGATTGACACTGGTGCAAAATGCAACGTACTTCCCCTTGAGCAGTTCAAACAAGTGAAAAAGAAAGAGACTATCAACAAAGCACGTGCTGTGAACTTGGTTGCTTACGGCGGCGAGAGATTTTCGACTCTGGGCCCTGTTGATCTGCGCTGCAAGATAGGGAACTCTACACAGTGGATCACATTCCAAGTCATCAACAGACATGCAACTCCCCGTTTAGGGATGAACGACGCATTGAGATTGATGCTGATCGAACTGGACAAGACGGTATATGAAGTTACTGAAAGCAATGAGCTCTCTGAGAAAGTCCTCAGCGAGTACGGGGATCTCTTTGATGACAAGCTGGGCACCCTGCCATCCACATACACAATGAGAGTTAACCCGACAGTGCCTCCTGTTGAAAAACCAGCAAGGAAAATTCCCCAAGCCATGGAGGGGAAGGTGAAGGAGGATTTAGAAAGCATGGTCCTGAAAGGCGTCATCAAGCGTGAAACGGAGCCAACAGAGTGGGTCTCACAGATGATCGACACCAGAAAGAAGAACGGCGATGTCAGGATATGTCTGGATCCTAGGGACCTCAACAAGGCTTTGGAGAGGCCACATCACCCCATGCGCACAGCAGAAGATGTAGCGTCACGCCTGAGACACGCCAAAATCTTCTCTACTTTAGATGCCATGGCGGGATTTTGGCAGATTAAGGTGGATGAACAGTCCTCACTGCGCACAACCTTCAGCACTCCTTTAGGCAGGTACAGATTCCTCCGCATGCCTTTTGGCATAAATACAGCCAGCGAAGTCATCCAGGCAGCCATGGAAGGACTCTTTGAGAGCTACCCCTGCTCCATCATTGTTGATGATATCCTCATCTGGGGCACCACAGACGAGGAACAGACGCCAACCTCAAGAAGGTCCTCGACAGAGCCAGAAAGATTGGCTTGAAGCTGAACCTGAGCAAATGCAAGTTCAGGCAGAGGAGCGTCTCCTTTGTTCACGGAAGACGGTCTCAAGCCAGACCTGAAGAAAACAGATGCAATCAGAAACATGCCACAGCCTGAAGACAAAACTGCTCTCCAGAGGTTTCTGGGCATGACGAACTATCTGAACAAGTTCATCAAAGACTACAGCGAGAAGACGACCACACCGCGTGAGCTCTTGCGCAATGATGTAGTCTGGAGCTGGACTGAAATGCATCAGCAGGCATTTGACCGACTGAAGGAAGAACTGACAAACCCTCCATACTTCGACTCAAGCAAGAGGGTATTTCTCTCTGTGGACGCATCGAAGAGTGGCCTCGGAGCAGCATGCCTACAAGACGGAGCTCCGGTTGCCTATGCCTCAAGAGCCCTCACATACTGTGAAACCATATATGCCCAAATAGAGAAGGAATTACTGGCTGCAGTCTTCGCTTGCAAGAAATTCCAGGACTTCATTTATGGTCGGCATGTGACCATTGAGACTGATCACAAACCATTGATCAGCATCGTGAAGAAGCCTCTACACGCTGCGCCAGCTCGTTTGCAAAGATTGCTGCTGCAGCTGCAGCGCTACAACCTGCAGTTCCTGTACAAGAAAGGAAAGGAGCTGTACCTTGCGGACACGCTGTCCAGAGCATACCCTGCTGAAGATCCTGAAGAGATGGAGTTTGAGTTGCAGCGAGAAACTCTGTCTGACCCAAGTATGCAGAAGCTGGCAAAGTTCATCAAGGAAGGATGGCCCGAGCATGAGCGAAGTGTTCCACCCGAAGTGAAGCCGTTCTTCCCATTCCGCGATAAACTGGTCGTTGAGAATGATGTCATCCTGAAAGGCCAGCGTGTTGTAGTCCCAGCGAGTCTACAGTCCAGCTACATCGCCGTACTGCACAAAGGCCACATGGGTGTCGAACGCACCAGGCAGCTGGCCAACGACACTGTGTTCTGGCCGAGGATGCGCTAGGGTATTGAAAGCGCTGTATCCCACTGCTCGGCTTGCAACAGCTGCAAAGCCTATCTTGAAAGGGACCCATTGATCAACCATCCTGTACCCGATCTCCCTTGGGCGACGGTTGGCGTCGATTTGTTTGAATGGAACAATCATCAGTGGTTGGTTACGGTGGACTCCTACTCACGATGGTTTGAGTTCGATAAGCTGCCCGACACGTCATCACGCCAGGTGATTGGAAAGATGAAGCGCCTGTTTGTTGCACATGGCATCCCACAGAAACTTCTGACAGAAAATGGCAGGCAATTCGTGAGCCGTGAGTTCGAGGAGTTCACCAAGGAGTGGATCATTGAGCATGTCACAAGCAGCCCATACTACCCAAGATCAAATAGCCTCGCAGAGAAAGCAGTAATGCAGGCAAAGCAGCTGCTGGAGAAGTGCAAGAGAGATGGTTCTGACCTGTACTTGGGCCTACGGAATCTCCGCAACACGCCAAGGGAGACAATGGGCTCCCCTGCACAACGGCTCATGTCAAGACGAACTCGAACCACTTTGCTATCGTCAACCAAACTATTGAAGCCCAAACCACTGAACTCAGGCTGAGTCTCGAAACAGCTGAAAGCAGCACGACAGCAACAGAAACGTTATCATGACAAGTCGGCGAAAAACCAGAGACCACTGAAACCCAATGAGACTGTTCGCATGCAGACTGACAAGGGGTTCCAGAAAATTGCGGTGGTGAAATCAACGCGAGACTCACCAAGGTCATACGTGGTCATGTCCGACGGAGCAGACTACGTCAGAAACCGCCGGCACCTGATGCCGGTGAACGAGCCCAGACCACAAAAGAACTCTCAGACTCACAATGCACACAGTGATGTGCAAGACCAGCCTGCCACTGCTGGTCGTCCGCTCACTCGCAGCGGATAGCAGGCTGCAGTCCGGCCCACGGCTGCAGTTCCTTCCTCATTCCCAGCAACGCCCCAACACAATTCCCCAATGATGGCCCCACCCCTTGCAACACCTCCCGCTGCTATTGCAAATCGCAGCACTTCCCTCTCCCAACCCTCCACCACCCCTGCCGCTATACCCATGAAACGCAGCACCCCGCTGTTCTCCCCCCCCCCCCCCCCCCACCTTCCCTGCTGCTGCAGATGACGCATCTCCAGCACCCAGCCAACCCAAGATGTCAAGCCAGGTCCCAGCTGCTTCAGCACCCGTGGTGACGCGCTATGGAAGGGTCGTGAAGCCGAACCCCAAGTACCTTGACACTTGACAGTTGTGATTGTTCCATGGTCACAGAGTGCACCAAGCACACATCGTGTTTTTGTGTATTTTGTTTTCTCTTTTCCTTTATGGTTGTATTTATTGCAGTTTTCTTAGTTGTATTCCATTCGAAGAAAACAAGAGACACCATAAGACTGTTGGTGGTTGATATCACAACTTTATTTCTTCACAAAGACAATCTATTGCTTGAACATTGCAAAAGGAGGAGAAGATGAGAGTTATCAGCAACAAGACAAACACTGATTCTTAAAGTGTAAATGTTGCGAACTCTTTTTGTTTTTTTCTTCTAGTTGTACTCAAGCTGTTCACAAAAACTAAAAGAGGAAAGATGTAGATGTTTGTGTTTATTCATGTAACAAGGCATTGTGGGACTTCCGCCATGTGACGTCACTGAATAAAAGAAGAACGCTCAGCAACCTGAAGCAGTTTGTTTCATTCCTGA
>JAWQFJ010023145.1:2500-16868 GCA_034096865.1 Theodoxus fluviatilis | reverse complement strand
GCAGCAGCAGCTGAGAGTATGTTTGTTTATTATTGTATTCATTGTGTTGCAACATACATTACGAGTGATAATAGAACCCCTGGGCTCAAACTTCTTATCTACGTTCGAGGGTGAGTTAAATAAAAATCTCAAAGTGCAATGAAAATTCGTTATAAGGCAACATTATTATTTTCTATTTTAAAGGGTGACCGACAGGTGGCAGCACGATCTAGAAACATAATAGTAAGGTGCAGCAGTAGTGTAAAAATGGCTGCCCATTCGCAACATGCACCAAAGAGGAACAACATTTTGTCATTCATGGTTTGAATAGTGAAGGGGTGAGACCCATCGAAATTCACCGCCGAATGAAAGCTCAATATGGTGATGCATGTCTGTCACTTCAACAAGTGCACGAGTGGACAAGGAATTAGTACCAAAACGGCGTGAGTGACTCGCCGCGACCAGGTCAGGCACACCTAGTAGTGACACCTGAGCAGACTGCAGAAGTTGCGGCCATCGTAAAATGGCCGCGTAAAATATCACAAAATAACCACACCACTATGCATGAGTCATGGATCTGCACACCATATTCTCCATCACGTTCTGCAGTCCCACAAGATGGGGGCCACTCCAGCTGACTGCAGAATTGGTAGAACGACGTGTTGACGCCTGTCAAGAACTTTCCAGCGCTTTAAAGCAGGAAGTGATGTCTTCCTGAGAAGAATTTTGACAGGAAATGAAAACTGGGTACATTACCACCAGCCAGAAACCAAGAGAGCGAGCAAGGAATGGCGCCGTACCTCTACACGAAAACCGAAAAAGTTCCGCAACTAACCATCAGCGAGAAAGGTTATGCTGACTCTCTTTTGGAATGAAAAGACGGAAATGTTGGAAGTCTCCATGTGCAGGGGATATGCAGATCTCTTCAGCCTGCCTGCTATGAAGTCCAAGCGACGTGGACTCCCGAGAACAGACTTTTTGTCGCAATATGACAATGTTCGGCCCCATACTGCCAGTTCAACTATTGCAACGATCCAAGCTCTGCATTTCGAATGTCATCCACATCCGCCACTCCCAAGGCCTCGGTCCCTGTGATCCTTGGACCACTCACAGAGGCGATGGGAGGCAAGACTTTCAAATCGGACGAAGAGCTACAGCAGGTGGTGCACGGATGGCTTCGGACTCAGTAAAAACTCTTCCCCCCCCCCCCTCCCCCCTCCTCCCTCCACCCCAAAGATGTCCATGCACTTCCGAAGCGCTAGAACACCTGTGCTGCTGTATTGAACGCAATGGAGACTACTTAAAAAAATGAGGTAAGTGTGAACCTTGTGTGTTCAATAAATCCCGAGATTAAAACTATTCAAGGTTTTCATTTGACTCACCCTCGTACGTTTGGGATCTGTCTGTTTACAAGAGGAAAGCAGGGTGAAAGCATATCTCCAGCGAGGGACCACAGCAGGAACCACCATGAGGACAATGTGGAGCTTTATTGCAAAGAAAAATAACAGAGGAGAGGAGGAGAGGGGGTGGAAAGCAGAGGGGTGCATAACTGAGGAGGGAAAAGCAAAGGAGAGCAGAGAGGTGCATAGCTGAGGAGGGGAAAGCAAAAGAGAGCAGAGGGGTGCATAGCTGAGGAGGGGAAAGCAAAGGAGAGCAGAGAGGTGCATAGCTGAGGAGGGAAAAGCAAAGGAAAGCAGAGGAGAGCAGAGGGGTGCATAGCTGAGGAGGGGAAAGCAAAGGAGAGCAGAGGGGTGCATAGCTGAGGAGAGGAAAGCAAAGGAGAGCAGAGGGGTGCATAACTGAGGAGGGGAAAGCAAAGGAGAGCAGAGGGGTGCATAGCTGAGGAGGGGAAAGCAAAGGAGAGCAGAGGGGTGCATAGCTGTGGAGGGGAAAGCAAAGGAGAGCAGAGGGGTGCATAGCTGAGGAGGGGAAGGCAAAGGAAAGCAGAGGAGAGCAGAGGAGTGTGTACCTGAGGAGGGGAAAGCAAAGGAGAGCAGAGGGGTGCATAGCTGAGGAGGGGAAAGCAAAGGAGAGCAGAGGGGTGCATAGCTGAGGAGGGGAAAGCAAAGGAGAGCAGAGGGGTGCATAGCTGAGGAGAGGAAAGCAAAGGAAAGCAGAGGGGTGCATATCTGAGGAGGGGAAAGCAAAGGAGAGCAGAGGGGTGCATAACTGAGGAGGGGAAAGCAAAGGAGAGCAGAGGGGTGTGTACCTGAGGAGGGGAAAGCAAAGGAGAGCAGAGGGGTGCATAGCTGAGGAGGGGAAAGCAAAGGAAAGCAGAGGGGTGCATAACTGAGGAGGGGAAAGCAAAGGAAAGCAGAGGAGAGCAGAGGGGTGTGTACCTGAGGAGGGGAAAGCAAAGGAAAGCAGAGGGGTGCATAACTGAGGAGGGAAAAGCAAAGGAGAGCAGAGGGGTGCATATCTGAGGAGGGGAAAGTAAAGGAGAGCAGAGGGGTGCATAACTGAGGAGGGGAAAGCAAAGGAGAGCAGAGGGGTGTGTACCTGAGGAGGGGAAAGCAAAGGAGAGCAGAGGGGTGCATAGCTGAGGAGGGGAAAGCAAAGGAGAGCAGAGGGGTGCATAACTGAGGAGGGGAAAGCAAAGGAAAGCAGAGGAGAGCAGAGGGGTGTGTACCTGAGGAGGGGAAAGCAAAGGAAAGCAGAGGGGTGTATAGCTAAGGAGGAGAAAGCAAAGGAAATCAGAGGGGTGTGTAGCTGAAAAGGGGAAAGCAAAGGAAAGCAGAGGGGTGTATAGCTAAGGAGGAGAAAGCAAAGGAAATCAGAGGGGTGTGTAGCTGAAAAGGGGAAAGCAAAGGAAAGCAGAGGGGTGTATAGCTAAGGAGGAGAAAGCAAAGGAGAGCAGAGGGGTGCATAGCTGAGGAGGAGAAAGCAAAGGAGAGCAGAGGGGTGCATAACTGAGGAGGGAAAAGCAAAGGAAAGCAGAGGAGAGCAGAGGAGGGGAGAGAAGAGCAGAGGCAAACAAAGAGTGGGGTGGTTGGGAATGGGTGTGTGGGGAAAGGGTAGGAAGGGTAGGAAGGGAGAGAACTGAACTGAACTGAACTGAGCTGAACTGTTTATTTGTTAGGCCACCAGGCCGTCACACCATACATAGTGATCATACTGCATCGGCAGAGGAAAAGTCAGTCTCAAGCGCCTCTCGTCTTCTCTTAAATGCATGGTATAGATAAACTGCCAGTGCTCTTATTCATGTACAATCCTGTGTTAATAGAACATCAGCGCTTCTTATTCCCGAAGGGAAATCAAATGAAAAACACGTCTGTCTAATGTCTTCATACAATGGACAAGCAAATAGGAAATGAATTTCTCACTCAAAAGTCTCCCTACAAACAGGACAGATGTACAAATTATCATCCGCTCTCTCTCTCTCTCTCTCTCTCTCTCTCTCTCTCTCTCTCTCTCTCTCTCTCTCTATATATATATATATATATATATATATATATATATATATATATATATATATATATTGTGACAGAACAACTCGCTGAAACCAGTTCTAAACTGAATGTAGTCGTCACGAAAATACTTTCTGTCCAGAGCAAATAAATAGCTTTCTTTTGTCCATGTTGTAAACTTCCTGTAGAACGAGTACCTTTCGCACAGGGTTTGTGACCAATAGCCACAGTACTCTTGGACTAATCGCCCTTTCAAATCTTTGACAAATTCTATATCGTTATGCACCATCTGATTATCTCATATATGTTGAAAATCATATCTATACAACACTTCTTTGATCTTATTTGCCCAGTACTTCAAAGAACGAACTATGCAACTGATATACAAAGGGTGTCTTCCACACTCGCCGTAGACAATCAGATTTGGAGCCCTTGACGGTATATTGAGGTATCTTTTCATTGTTTGGATATGTACATTCTCAATGACTGAACAGTTATCCAGACCCCATATCTCTGCCGAATACATAAGAACACTGGACACTGTGCATCAAACATCTTTTTAAAAAAACATCGGATGATAAACATTGTAACTTTCTGATACACCTTGTAATCTGAGCAGCACTAGCCTTTGCTCTATGAAAACGATCTAATTGGAGCAAATTGAACGACAATCTTGTAGTAAACATGGAGCCAAGGTATCTGTATTCTGAGGTTACTTACAACCGCTCGCCACACAAATGCCATTTTTCATTTTCCCCGAGAAAGCCCCCGTTACGGAAAACAACCACTTTGGTTTTCTCCTGATTTACTGTCAGACCAACAGTATCAGCTACCTTTTGTAGTTGATTCAGTTGGTTTTGCAAACCTACAGCAGTATCAGAAACGAAAACAATGTCATCGGCGAATAACAGCACATATAATACAGTACTGCTAGGCATGATTTGGATTCCATGTTTACCATTTTGAATCACTAGCCTGGCCACATAGTTCACAATGAGGGGAAAATGAGGCAATAAGGATATCCCAGAGACCATCCTGTTAACCATATCGAACGCCTTCTTAAAGTCAACAAAGGCTGCATAAATCTTCCTTCTTCTCGACAAATTGCGTTTTACCAAGGCCTGAAGCACAAAAATGTTGTCTACAGTGCTGTTGCCCCGACGGAAACCTGCCTGTTCCTCCACAACATTATTACTTTCCGGATAACTATAGAGGTATATTACTTGCGAGTAATCTCAGCAAAGTATTAACATCTCTACTCACCAGCAGGCTGCAGAACTGGGTAGGAGGGAGGGAGAGAGAGAGAGAGAGAAGAGAGAGAGAGAGAGAGAGAGAGAGAGAGAGAGAGAGAGAGAGAGAGAGAGAGAGAGAGAGAGAGAGAGAGAGAGAGAGAGAGAGAGAGAGAGAGAGAGAGAGAGAAAGAGAGAGAGAGAGAGAGTTCATGCAGCTTTCTTCACGTATGTCTCCATAGACAATTCACAATGTACTGCAGATTAAGATTGTATTCGACCAACCTCTCAAGATTAATGGTTTGAAATGAATAAAGTAAGGCAAGCAGCCTCATCTATTACCTGCATAGAAACTACTATTGCACAAGCCAGGGTCGTCATAAGAGCGTAAAACAATCTAACAACATAGTCTGAATGCAGTCGAAGTGTTGCAAGACAGACCTGAGCACATTCCATTTCGGACATGTTATATCCGAACACATCCTGGTGACACCTGCAAAGATATACGTACATTAAAAATTCTGAACACCACTCTGTTACACCTGAAAAAACCTTTTATCAGATCTAACAGCAGGTGTATAGGATCAAATACGAAAACCACACCAATCCGGCTCTAACCACTCCGTGTATTGCTGAGAACACTTCTCATGGCCGAAGCCAAGTAGACATCCATTTAGTACGTCCTAAATTCCTAAATTTCCGGGAAACAAGAAGTAGAATGAACGCAACCTTGCCGTGAAGTGTCATTTTGAGCGCTCCCGTTTGGTTTTTAATACGCTTGTACTGCTAACTGTAGCGTCTAATGCAAATCCAAACACAGGAACCCAGTAACGTGTGTGCAGTCATCCCGATAATGTACACACTCCTCTAGGTCCTCCACCACTCCTCTACGTACCATTCTCTGTGGAATTTCGCCCTTTGTTTCGGCAAAGAATCCAATCAATTCTGCTTTGTTTGACTCCTCCCGCACTCTTCCGGAGAGCGAGTTTGCCGCTCGAGGCTTATGCAAAAATACCCGGGGTGAACATGGCGAGCAGAAAGGCGCAATGCAAAAGTCTGTTGGTTCCCCGCGTGCGCCGTTTGATTGGATATGGCATCTTGACAGGCTTGACAAGGTAAGTCTTTGACAGGGCGTGCGAAACGATACTGATCGAAGTCGAGCCTGAGGCAGTTGAGTTTGTTTTCGACCAAGCGGAATCGGAAACAGCTTCTAGAAACCGGAAGTTAGTCATCGATTGTCACATGCATGGTAAGAACCCGAGAGTAACAAGTCTTAGCAGGAACGCACGAGAGAGAGAGAGAGAGAGAGAGAGAGAGAGAGAGAGAGAGAGAGAGAGAGAGAGAGAGAGAGAGAGAGAGACAGAGACAGAGAGAGACAGAGACAGAGAGAGAGAGAGAGAGAGAGAGAGAGAGAGAGAGAGAGAGAGAGAGAGAGAGAGAGAGAGAGAGAGAGAGAGAGACGTCGAAGCTTTTTTGTCAAGACCACCATCCCGTAGACAAAGTTACACACCAAAACTTGAAACTCGTGCGACCTTCTTAAATAACAAGAAGACAACTATTTTTACTGGACATCGAGCAGTACAACCTTGTCCAGATTAGATTGCGATGGAGTATCCACACACCATTTGACGGCACAAAATAGCTCATGCAACCCATCCAAATAAAGCAAACGACTGGAAAGACTAAAGAACACATGTTTTCAAGACCTGCAGTCCACTGCAAAGTTCTCCATGCCTGTGGGGAACAAATACAAAGAACACGATAGTGAAACGTTGATCACAACCACTCAGGAATCCACTCAGATGCAAATATCAGATACAATGCACGTCCATGTGGCGATTGAACCTCCGCGCGAAAATAGCACAAAAGCCTCCGGCAACCAATTCTAGCTCGACAAAGGACTATATAACTTTGAGAGCTTTTCACTCCAGAACGTTCCATACTGTTAAGCGACACAGCTGCACAGAAAAAAATGTCGTGCATCCGGTCTACTCAGGTGTCTGACTCTGATGCGAAATAAATATGGTACATACAAGGGTTAGCAAGACATGCCTATGGTCATATCACGACTGGGATGATGGCATAATTTTAGATAGGTTACTGAGGAAGCAAAGCAGAGGGCTACCACAATAGCTGCTCTATGTCCCAGGCGCGTGTCCTGGGTGGAGCAGTGCGTCATATGCTTGCAAGGAGAGTACTCTTTCCATGATCTGAAAGGCAGCGCGCTCGCATCGCTCAGAGCAGAAACAGGGGCTGATGTGTTTCTTGTCCTCTCCGACACTTCCGATGTGCTGATGTTCCCCACAAACATGGATCTGTCTAGGGCGCATTGCAAGTGGTTTTCAAGACTCGTGGCCTGAGCCGATAGCTCTACACGGCGGATGGAACCACTGGCAATCACTGTGGATTCTAGTTCTGAGGTCACATTTGTGCAGAGGGTTCACGTGTTTTTTTTTAAATCACCGGGATTATGAGGCGTTGCGAAAGCATCGCCAGCAAACACGAACAGTTCAGGGGACATCTTTGAGTCGTTGCCAGTTTCACATGGTGACACGGAATGTTTCAATCTCCGTAGATAGGGGTGCCGACTCTCGTGGAGGGACACTAGACTGACATCCCGCTCTTTCTCGCAGTCGTTTGTCTCCGTCACAATTTCTTTTGAACAGCTGTAGTCGCTGGTAGCCCCGCGCTCTCTTTGATGGAGATTCTCTGGTGGATTTGACGTTTTGGTTGGGCAACATCTGCACACTGCTGTCACTGGCCAATGATGACTGGTCCAAATCAAAGTCACTGATACACAATTGCAATTTGCGTAACTACTCAAATTGTCAACAAATGTGCATCGGAAAGGTCTTTTACCGCGTTGCAGAGGACGACAGGAAGCTTCTACTCGAACATTACTTTCCATTACTCAGTGAATCCTCACCAGCACGGCAGTCAGGTAGGAGTTCTATCTGAACGAGTCATGATTCAATGGCGGCTGGCCGGGCGAGAGAGATTGATTGATTGACTGATTGATTGATTTATTGATTGATACTTTATTTATCAAGGATGAAATTTTAGGCATTTCTGTCTATCTTACAACTTGTCCTTGCTCATAAAGAAATGAAAACATGGATAGATAAGAAAATATACACAGTAGCTAATCTATGTACAACAGTTGGTAAGATGAAGAATATAATCAACAATGACAAAGATTTTAGTAGATGCCTTTGACAACTGTCAGCTCAGTGAGTTTTCAAGTTCAAGCAAATACGTGTCATATGTACAGGCGACAACAATGAGATCATCTGAATAGATAATCACGTATGGATGCTTTAAAAGACTTCGTGGAAGTATTGTTCCTTGGATGCAATGGGAGTGTATTACATATCATAACACATGAATATGTAATACTGCCTTTGAAAATGTCTACCCCAGGTTGTGGTAGAATGAAAGTGTTGCGAGATAGTGAATGGCTTGTTTGGGGACGAATGAAGAGATCAGTAAGATACTTAGGTGCTCGCGAATGAGCAATTTTGTGCATAAGGATGCATTTATTGAGAACGACGTATTTTTGGAAGGGTAGTAAGCCAAGATTTCTCATCTTTTCATCCGTAGACAATGTTGAGTCGCAAATAATAAGCTTGGCAGCTCGTCTGTACATTGATTTAATCTTGTTCAAGTGCACTGCCATGGAGCCATCCCATACGAGAGAGAGAGAGAGAGAGAGAGAGAGAGTGCGAGAGAGAGAGAAAGAGAGTGAGAGAAAGAGAGAGAAGAGAGGGAGAGACACAGAGAGAGTGAGACAAAGACAGAGACAGAGAGAGACAGAGACAGACAGAGAAACACACACACATAGAGACTCCAAGAAAGAGACAGAGAGAGATAAGGACACAAAGAGAGAAAGAGAGAGAGACAGAGAGACAAAGAAAGAGAGACATGTAGATCGACACGGAGAGAAACACAAAGAGAGACACAGAGAGAATGAGAAAGAAACAGAGAGAGGCAAAGAGAAACAAAAAGAGAGACAAAGACAGGGATGGACGGACGGACAGACAGACAGAGAGAGAGACAGAGAGGTTGAGATACAAAGAGACAGCCAACGTTTCTACTCCCAGTCGCGCTCTGCCTGGCATTGGCAGTCTGTGGCACGGTGGACAAATTTCAACCGACATCCACTCACGCTCTGCTAGCCTCCATGCCTGGATCTTGTCCGTCAAGGCAGACTCTCCCCGCCAGCACTGCATGTACAGCAATGCAACATCGATCTTTCCTAGATGAACCCAGCCTTCTTCAGAAGAGAGAACATTGGTCCGTCACAGTTACTGATAGGCCACTGGATTCCACCAGCAAGCTGTTGAATGTCCATCAATTCCTACAAAACGTTTTTGATCAAAGAGCAAGATTTAGTCATGAATAACATGCTGGTGTATTATTGTACGTACATTGATCCACAGTTAGCTTTCTTTTTTATTTTGGTCTGCACATTCCGAATATCTGCACGTGTGAAATTAGGAATGTAAGTTGCTGCCTTTAAAGAAAAGGCGACACCAGAAGAACCTAAGGCATGAACTTTTTTTTCGTTTATAATATTGTGTTTTATTGTTTCGCACCAAAGACGTGTTTGTCGAACAATTAATAATAACAATAATAATAATAATAATAATAATAATAATAATAATAATAATAATAATAATAATAATAATAATAATAATAATAATAATAATATAGTTTATTTACGCACATACCTTCCCTTGACAGGCAAGCTCATGGCGTTTATAATCCAAAGAATCAACACTCATACAACCGCTCAACACCACATTTCTACTAAAACTCACACACTACACACATAAACAAAAAACAAAAACTAAAATCCAATAGAACAAACTATACAATATATACAGCACTTGCAGGCAAGGTCAAGTAAGGCGAAGCAGCTCAGCGGGAAAGGCGGATCGGAAGAGGTGAGTCTTTAGAGCATTTTTGAACTGGGGCAGAGTGTCAGAATGACGGACTGAGAGAGGGAGACTATTCCAGGTTATAGGTCCAATATAGGAGAAGGCACGCTGTCCTTGAGTTTTCTTGTTACGGCGGGGGACCTTAAATATTCTAGAGTCAGCAGCTGAGCGTAGAGATCTGGAGAGCGTATAGACGGTAAGAATTTCTGTAAGAGCGTGTGTTGCGGTGTTGTTGATGGCCTTGAAGCACAAAGTTGCAAGTTTATAATCTATCCTCTGAGAGATGGGGAGCCAGTGAAGTGTATGTAGGTGTGGAGAGACATGGGTACGCTTGGAACATTGAAAAACTAGCCTAGCGGCACAATTCTGAACTCTCTGGAGTTCCGTTAGCAAATGTCTATCCCTTTCAGCAATTGACTTGGAATGTGCAGAAACACTATTATTACCAAATAATTTATCAAAGATTTCTCACAATTTCTCCTTCCCACGAGCTGAACTTCTGGATGTCATAACTCGGCCATCCTGACCGCTAGTATGAGCTTTCAAGACTAAACTCAAACGTCAGCATTTGGCCACAATAAATGCTGTGGTCCAGAAACTTGAAGCCTTGGCAGTTCCTCTGCGTGAAGGACACATTTCTACAGAGAGAGAAATATTATGAGTGCACACTTTCTCACTGATCATTTGATCCAGACATCTTTGGAATCTTTGGACAGTTACCCGCGATAACATCATCATAGTCCTTCTGCAGTCATGACCCTTTGATACATGAACTTGCCATCACATCCCACTGGAGAAGCCAGGCAATCCAGCTGAACAGGAAGACACCAACGAATCCTGGCGCGCGTGGTATAAGGCGAGCGCCCCGGGGCGCCCCGACATATTTCCCATTACCTCTAAAGCTTGATCAAGGCAGCAGAGCGCCCCGGGGTGCCCCGACATATTTCCCATTACCTCTAAAGCTTCATCAATGCAGCAGAGCGCCCCGGAGCGCCCCGACATATTTCCCATTACCTCTAAAGCTTCATCAATGCAGCAGAGCGCCCCGGGGTGCCCCGACATATTTCCCATTACCTCTAAAGCTTGATCAAGGCAGCAGAGCGCCCCGGGGCGCCCCGACATATTTCCCATTACCTCTAAAGCTTCATCAATGCAGCAGAGCGCCCCGGGGCGCCCCGACATATTTCCCATTACCTCTAAAGCTTCATCAATGCAGCAGAGCGCCCCGGGGCGCCCAAACATATTTCCCATTACCTCTAAAGCTTAATCAATGCAGCAGAGCGTCCGAGGGCGTTCGCCTTATCCAACGCGCGGCTGCAGTATGCTTTCATCAAATCATGTCCAGAAACGTGAAACACAGACATTATCCCCGCCATAACTATTTCCGCCATCATCACGAACATATCATCTGTCACTATCACTATGACCATCAACACCGCCAGTAGTACCACCACCAGGAGCACCAGCACCACCACCAGCACTTCCTCTACCACCACAACCTCGCCTCTACCACCACAACCCCTGCTACTACCACCATCACTGTCACCATCACAACCACTGATGCAGCTACTTCTGTTTCCGCCAAGACGCTAATAGCACCTTTGATATCGCAGAAACAATGGCGTTGAAAAGAACCACAGAAAAAAGCGACCAAAGAAGAACACAAGAAGAAGAAAAAGGAGAAGGAGAAGGAGGAGGAGGAGGAGGAGGAGGAGGAGTGAGAGGAGGAGGAGGAGGAGTAGGAGGATGATGAAGGAGGAGGATGATTCTGATGAGGTAAGAGGTAGGATGTATTCATTATTGCTTATTGAGTCTTAGTATTCTTGCCCTTCTATTCTATCGTCGTCGTACTCTATACTATTCTTCGTATCTCTTCAATCTTACTCAGTACTTACTCATTACCTGTATGTACTATTAGTCCTTATGATTACATTGTGTCCATAGTAGTTAGTAGTTCTTATTGATTTAGTCTTAACGGGTCGTACTTAGGCTCTTTAACTTCTTCTACTACTACTACTACTGCTGCTGCTGCTATTACGATAGGGATTAGGCATGGGGCCTGGGTAGCTGGTAGGGTGGAGCTGAATCCATAGGAGGGAGAGGCCGAAGAGGCTTCATTGGGGAAATGAGCAGCACAAGATTGATTAGAAGTGGTGGTGAGTGGGTCGACGAGCATGCTCTAGCGTGTGTGTGTGTGTGTGTGTGTGTGTGAGTACGCGCGCGCGCGCGCGTGTATGTGTGCGTGTGATTGCGTGCGTGAACGCGTGTATGTGTGTGTGTGTGTGCGTGCGTAGGTGCGTGCGTGTTGTTTATCCGGTTGTCTGGTTTACTTCTTACGTCTGTTATATTGTTATGTACTCAGTTTGTTATATTTGTCATGTGTGTTCTTTGCAACGTCTCTTTTTTTACACTGAAATGTATGTACGCCTTGAGCGGGCTCTGTTGGAACAGGCCCATCCTGAACAAATGAAACTATCATTGAATTGTTATTAATATCACAACCACCACTGCCAGCCTGACGAAACCAACAACTGCAATAACAACAACCTTACCGTGACCATCACTATCGACCTAAGCACCTACAAACGTGAAGATAGTGAGAATTAAAAGATGAAAAAGTAGCATACGTAGGTTGACAAGAGACTACTGGAAAATGTATGCGAACGAACAATTAAGTGTGTTTTTCCCCCTCTTACAATAAAACGTCTTCTTGATCCTAAGACGCCATATTGTTGATCTGTCCTCTCCGGCATGCCCCATTCGCGTTGCCTGGTGACGGGTCACGTGTCCACGTGGGTGAGCAGGAGCGGCGAGATCAATTAGCATATTCATACATGGGGGAGCAGTCTTCTCGTCGTGAAAAGAAAATGATTAATTCCGGCTGGTCGATATCCCATTGCCAGAACCAGAGACCGTGGTCCGATCACAATCTTCGTTCCGTTCTCATCCGGCACCCCGGCTCTTCTTCCTTGCCCCTCCGTCCTCCAATCGTTCCCCCAACCCCACCCCCACCCCCACTCCCGTCCCCACTACGCTCTTCTCGTCTGCCCACCCGCCTGCAAGACATAGGAGCGATCAGAGACGTCGTGCCAGGAAGAGGTTAAGGGCAGAATTACAGAGCTTCATGGATGGAATGGGTGCAGGGAGGAAGGTCAGAGAAGCGAAAAGATTACAGGATAAGGGTAGAGGAAGTGATGGATTCAAAGAATGAAAGAACTGCCCACTTTTTCCTAATGCTTTGCATGGGTAACGGAACGGTCTCCCAATGTACAGATCACCCTACCGTGCCAGTTGTCTACTTGATTGCCTGCTTGTATTCGAGTGCTGGTAGACGCTCATGCCTCCTTGACGTGACACATGAATAGAAAGCTTAGCTACATCTAAATATATAAAACCCAAATGGTTTCGTGTCTGTCTGTCCGTCTGCTCTATGCGTTCAGCCGCCCGTGCATGGATCTCCGCGAAATTTGGCATGTCGCTCAACCTTGACTGGATGGGGGTAGTCATTGCGTTTTGAAAGGCGTACCTCTGACCGTTCCGGAGATATTCCCTCTGGAACTTTTTAGTCATGGGACTGTTGACGGCAAAGGGAGGCAACTCGGCTCCAATGTGTGCTTCGTGAGAGGGTAAAGGGAGGCAACTCGGCTCCAATGTGCGCTTCGTGCTGCACGAGGTTTTACGGGTCCGAGCTCGCTCATCTCATCACGTGTTGATGTTTGGTGAATGTGAGGGAAAAGGTGGAGATGGGAAAAGGTGGAGGCGGGAAAAGGTGGAGACAGTAAAAGGTGGAGATGGGAAAAGGTGGAGACGGGAACAGGTGGAGACGGGAAAAGGTGGAGATGGAACAGGTGGAGACGGGAAAAGGTGGAGATGGGTAAACCATCTAGTCTTGTATATATTTCTAAGAGCCAATCGACAATCGATTGCTATTTGCATGGAACTAAATTACAGAATGTTCTCCACGATACTGCTCCATGACATCATATGCTTTCATAGCAATTTATATATATATATATATATATATATATATATATATATATATATATATATATATATATATATATATATATATATATATGTGTGTGTGTGTGTGTGTGTCTTTCCTTACTAACCCCTTTGAATTAACTCCCACGCTTTCCTCCGTTCTAATACTTCCGCTAATCAACTAACCAAACAGCCAGACAGCCAGTTGGCCAGTCAGCCAGCCAGCCAATCAACCAATCAATCAACCAGCCAGTCAGTCAGGCAACGAAACTAACCAACTAACCAATAACGAATCGACCGACCGACCGATCAACCGACCAACCAGCCGGCCGGCCAGCCAGCCAGACAACCGACGAATGGAATGACCGATTAACCAACCAATCAATTAGCCTGCGAGCCAAAACGTCTACCAGCCAGTCAACCGAATAAACATATCTTTCAGTTCTACGATGCCATTTCAGCTACTTGAAGGTTTTCACAGTTAGGGAAACTGCACACTACATCGCCACCCTAACCACCACTCCCTGATCCCCCATTCCGTTTTCGCATGTCCTGTCTCATTTATACCGTGTCCCACTCTTGTCATTTCCTGTCAGCGTGTCTTGTCCTAACTGTGCCATGTTCCACTTGGACACTGTCCCGCCTGTCGTGTCTCACACGTATCCCTACTGCAGCGTCTCACTCGTTTCCATCATTGTACGTTCCATTGTGTCTTGCATGATTGCGTCTTGTACCACCCATCTATCTCTGTGGATTGGGGTAAGAATAGACCCATCGCATCTCCCTGCGCGATTCTTAACAGACGGATGACTAGAGAAATAGAGACTTG
>JAWQFJ010023144.1:12500-16109 GCA_034096865.1 Theodoxus fluviatilis | reverse complement strand
TGAGTGGATGAATGACAGTAAGGGGATGAGTGGATGCATGACAGTTAGGGGATTAGTGGATTAATGACATTAAAGGGATGAGTGGATGAATGACAGTAAGGGGACGAGAGGATGAATGACAGTAAGAAGATGAGTGGATGAATGACAGTAAGGGGATGAGAGGATGAATGACAGTAAGGGGATGAGTGGATGAATGACAGTAAGGGGATGAGTGGATGAATGACAGTAAGGGGACGAGTGGATGAATGACAGTAAGGGGACGAATCGATAAATGACAGTAAGGGGATGAGTGGATGAATGACAGTAAGGGGATGAGTGGATGAATGACAGTAAGGGGACGAGTGGATGAATGACAGTAAGGGGACGAATCGATGAATGACAGCAAGGGGACGAGAGGATGAATGACAGTAAGGGGATGAGTGGATGAATGACAGCAAGGGGATGAGTGGATGAATGACAGCAAGGGGATGAGAGGATGAATGACAGTAAGGGGACGAGAGGATGAATGACAGTAAGGGGACGAGAGGATGAATGACAGTAAGGGGACGAGTGGATGAATGACAGTAAGGGGATGAGTGGATGAATGACAGCAAGGGGATGAGTGGATGAATGACAGCAAGGGGACGAGAGGATGAATGACAGTAAGGGGACGAGTGGATGAATGACAGTAAGGGGATGAGAGGATGAATGACAGTAAGGGGATGAGTGGATGAATGACAGCAAGGGGACGAGAGGATGAATGACAGTAAGGGGACGAGTGGATGAATGACAGTAAGGGGATGAGTGGATGAATGACAGTAAGGGGACGAGTGGATGAATGACAGTAAGGGGACGAGTGGATGAATGACAGTAAGGGGACGAGTGGATGAATGACAGTAAGGGGACGAGTGGATGAATGACAGTAAGGGGACGAGTGGATGAATGACAGCAAGGGGACGAGTGGATGAATGACAGTAAGGGGACGAGTGGATGAATGACAGTAAGGGGACGAGTGGATGAATGACAGTAAGAGGATGAGTGGATGAATGACAGTAAGAGGACGAGTGGATGAATGACAGTAAGGGGACGAGTGGATGAATGACAGTAAGAAGACGAGTGGATGAATGACAGTAAGGGGACGAGTGGATGAATGACAGTAAGGGGATGAGAGGATGAATGACAGTAAGGGGATGAGTGGATGAATGACAGTAAGGGGACGAGAGGATGAATGACAGTAAGGGGATGAGAGGATGAATGACAGTAAGGGGACGAGTCGATGAATGACAGTAAGGGGACGAGAGGATGAATGACAGTAAGAGGATGAGTGGATGAATGACAGTAAGGGGACGAGTGGATGAACGACAGTAAGGGGATGAGTGGATGAATGACAGCAAGGGGATGAGTGGATGAATGACAGTAAGAGGATGAGTGGATGAATGACGTACATTGAACGAAACTTTCAGACCGTTTATTCGAGGACATGAACAATTGTGGCCCCGGCGGGACCTTCCACCAAAAAAGGTAGATGATCCAGATAACCCGCATGACGTACGAGTGCATCTCTGCATGTAGCACAACTTCACCTTTTCGAGTTAGGACTGGTCTCGCGTTTGTGAGTCCTGTATTTGGGTCTCGAAGTGCACCGCCCTGTACGCCCTGACCAGAAGCCAGCTTGGCTTTCCTGCTCTTGTAACTGACGACAAATCCATTAACGGCATGCACTGACAGTAGGTTCCAGACTGCATTACACACATATTGTTCCATATTTCCACCCAATCGTGGCAGACTATCGCATCAAGTGCTACATGGGGTTGGTGAGGGAGAGAGAGAGGAGAGAAAGAGAGATGAGAGAGAGAGAGAGAGAGAGAGAGAGAGAGAGAGAGAGAGAGAGAGAGAGAGATGGATTGAGTTATCTTTATTTGGCCGACGACCCATCTGATGATATCCTATATTTAAAACTTTAAAACAGTTACTTTGCCGGCCGGCCGGCCGGCCGTCCGACCGACCGTCCTTCCGTATGTTTGCTTTGTCATCTACCACATCGCTTGTCCGTCCATTCTCCTGTTTGTCCATTTATCTCATTCCTTCACAGTTACAGGATATTACTGCAGCATAATCACCACTGTGCTTTCGACCTGAGGAACAACACATATAAGAAAAATACAACGCAAGAAGGCAGAGCTCGACAGCAACATGATTTATTTCACTAGCTGCTTCAGTTTGGGCACAGTATGAATAAGAACACTCAAGCACACATCTTCTTATAAGCACAAGTAGCAAAAGCAGTGTAGCACGAGGAATGTGATCAATAACGTCTCTTTTAATCCCCTTGAGGGTTGGGAGTCCGAATAGGCTGACCGTGTCTCCCTCAGCAATTCGTCAGAGAAAACGAGATTTTACTTGCTCTAACTCTAACCAACTCTAATAAACTTCGCGGTTAAAGGCCTTAACATGTATAGTCGACAAAGGCTGATAGACTGTAAAATGTTATTCATTCATTCACTCGCTCTTTTATTCGTTCATTCCCTCTTTTACTAGGATTCTTCGTTGTTTGGTTTAAATTTTTCGGAGCCTGGCACCAGGAATTCCGCTAGCGGTGCATGGTCCCAAGTAACACGTGTCGTCTTTGGGAGGCACCAGGTGTGTGTTAGCACTGAAGGGAAAGGCAATCAGATTGAGCCTGCTTGTCGAAACAACTGTAGAACATGCTATCAATGAAAAGACTTGCAGCAGTTGCAAACTTGATGTTTTGGCTAGATATGCAACAACAATCACAGCGAAAAACGAAAGCAAGGGCTGTATATACAGGTTCTGTCACCTTTCCACAGAGTCGTCGGGTGATCGACCACACAAGGTTTGTACAATGGAGGTGTGATGATACCTTCGTTGATTAAGGCAGATTATTAAAACAATTCCATTCTGTACATGAAATGGAAGCAGTAGGTGCTTAAAACATCACAATGTGAATGATAACGTTCTGTTAGAATTCCAGAGGATTATGCTCAAGCATATTCTGATATGTGTAGATTGCCTGAAGGCATCTTCATCTGTACCCACCCACGGGTTCAATTGTACGCTGCCTTCCTGTAGGCAGTGTGTACTGGTCTATCCCCCTGTATCCGGGTCCAATGTTAACTCCACTGCTTTTATGCCGATGTTCTACTGAAAGCACTCCTCAGACAAGGGTTAATTTCATACATTGTCTTTGTGAGTTCAGTGCTGGCTAAACTCACATCTAAATTTTCTCTTAAGTATGAGCACGAAAAGCTGATAAATTAGATTGTAACTTGACACTATTGCATGGTCAGATGCCTACCCTCTTCCTCTTGGTTGGTATTTGAAATTCAAAACAAAATTACAAAATGCAATTGGAATAAAAATGGAAAATGCGCCCATGTTTGACTTAACCGCTGCTAAACTTTAACCTCATGAATATTGGTTAGGTCTTTGCAATTGGTGTTCTGGAGAAAAGTTCCACTCAGTATTTGAACGGAATCGATTTTTATTCATGCTTGCCAGTGTAAAATATGCTGGCAAAGCAATCACTAAATGAATGGTGATACCTTGTGCTCGTTAAGTAACAGAATTTTGAGCAATCTTACAAAATCAGAACTTGGTGCAATCAAAGCA
>JAWQFJ010023144.1:5000-7500 GCA_034096865.1 Theodoxus fluviatilis | reverse complement strand
GCTCTGAGCATTTAGAAAATGGCAATCCCTGGTGTTCACATTGTGTGCTCTGGGGATTTAGAAAATGTTAATCCCAGGTGTTCATATTGTGTGCTCTGAGCATTTAGAAAATGGCAATCCCTGGTGTTCATATTGTGTGCTCTGAGCATTTAGAAAATGTCAATCCCTGGTGTTCATATTGTGTGCTCTGAGCATTTAGAAAATGTCAATCCCTGTAGTTCATATTGTGTGCTCTGAGCATTTAGAAAATGTCAATCCCTGGTGTTCACATTGTGTGCTCTGGGGATTTAGAAAATGTTAATCCCAGGTGTTCATATTTTTTGCTTTGAGCATTTAAAAATGTCAATCCCAGGTGTTCATATTTTTTGCTTTGAGCATTTAAAAATGTCAATCCCAGGTGTTCATATTGTACGTGTGCTCTGAATTTTCCTGCTACTTCCTTTGACCATGCAGTCATGCGATGTGTATGTTGCAGAAGCGATTATACACACGGAGTAACTTTACGCTTCCAAGAGTTTTTTTTTGCATTTGATGTCTCTTTCATTCCATTCAGCAGAGTCTTCGGATTTGCTTGCAAAACTTTTTTCGCTACTGGAGAGCTGGAGTACAGCAAACACGTCCCGATTGTCTGTCAGCGCAGATTCATAATGCAGGACAATGGTTACCTACAACAAGCACAGTAATGATCTGCTTTAGAGTGTGCACATGCCACAGCTAAGCACTGTCTTCATTGTGAAATGTTTGGAGATACATTTTAGCTCGTTAACTTTGTTCGGGCACCCATTATGTATTTATTTATCTCCATTTAGTCCTCTTATTTTACCTTCATTTCCCCTCCTCCGGGGTTATTAATTTATCTCTAGACGCTTTCGTTATCGCTCCCATGCTCCGTTTCCGTCTTTGGAAGTTCGCTTTTTGTCTCGCATTTTGTTGCTTTCCTTCTTTGATTTCACAAAGCATCACTCCTATTTCATTCATTCCAACTAGCTTTTTGGATAAGGTTCTTGGCAGTTGTCGGGCAGTTCAAAGCAGTGATCTCCCTTTGGAATCATTTTGCAGTCTCTCATCGTCCACGTGATACAATCCCTTGTGGAATCGTCCAAGTGGGGCGACATGGTATACTTCTGCATAATCAATTTATTGTCAAAGAGTCAGAGCATCGCTCTCAAATGACTCACCAAAACTTTACATCTTTTAAAAGGAAAAAAAAGAATTTGGAACAATCGGCCTCGACTTTCACAAATGTGCCACCGATACCCGAGAAGAACTGAATGACAGGAGTGCCATTGATGGAGAGCCGGCCCTCAAATAAGTCCCATGGAAACAGTTTAAGCTCCTTTGATGCCGCTGAAGTTCGGACAAACAAGCCGGAAGAACAGAGCTTGCTCTGAGTAAAATGAGAAGAGAATCAGCATGTTCTAAGAGATAATACATTGCCAATACCTTTGTGTCTTCAAAACAGGACGAAAAGCCATCTTAGATTGTCTGTGCTCCTCTCGTAATTCTTTCTTTCTTTGAATGATGAAGACATCCCTTAATGGGACTGTCTTAGAGCTGTTTGTGCTGGAACAACTTTGGTAGGATTCCTCTCTGAACGTTGGTCCTCGGACTCCCAAGCGAGAGTGCTGGGGACAGCTCTGTGTTTGACCAGTTGGCGAGGGTTCCAGCCACGAGCTCAGCATGCCTGTCACTACGAGTGAAAGTCGTCTCTGAGTGAACCATTGTCCTCGAGGCGAGGCGGAGCCCCCTGGGGGGAGGGGAGGGTTCGGGTCTGGGGAGTGCTGAGTCTTGGTGGATCCTGCAGGGGGAGGGTCCACACCCCACTAGCGGCAGAGTTAGAGTAGCCTTACGTGGAGGCGTCCCCCCTACCTCCGGGCTGGCTGCCAGCGTCTTGGCAACCCTCCAGTAGCGATGCCAGCTCCGGCAAAAGAGACCCCACTTCCCCCTCCCCCTCCTCGACAGACCCCTCACTGCGGCACAGCTCAAGGTATTCCTGCAAGAAGAGAGGACGTGTTTCAATGAAAAGAATGAAAAGTGTAAGATCTACGATTGTCTTCCTAGACACACGAAGGACGTGGGCCTCTCCTTGCATCTATTCAAAATTCCAACTCGTATTTGCCTACTTTGAACGTATGAACGTGTCCTCTAACGTCTCCATTGCCCTACAACGTCAATTTTTGTATTGAAAAAAAGCCTGTAATATATATAAGTGTGATTATATGTGCGCATGTATGTGGAGAGGAAAGGAGAGAGAGAGAGAGACGGAAGGAGAGAGAGAGAGAGAGAGAGAGAGAGAGAAAGCGAGAGAGAGAGAGAGAGAGAGAGAGAGAGAGAGAGAGAGAGAGAGAGAGAGAGAGAGAGAAAGCGAGAGAGAGAGAGAGAGAGATTAAGACTGATTGATCTTTATTCTGCCGACGACCCATGTGATATTATATTCCATTTACAAGCTTTAAAACAATATAACAATCAATAACTATACAAGAAATGCATTACCACTACA